>BQKZ01009611.1:5463-22208 GCA_036244855.1 Temnopleurus reevesii
CCCCCCCCCCCCCCCCAAGAGGATTGCTATAAAACTGTGAAAATGGCGTGGCAAAGTAGAAGATGAAAAAAAAAATTGACCAAATTCGCTGTTCATATTTTTCCTTTCCTCTTGATGATACTCTGATGATTTGACTACACATATCTTATAAACATTTTTTTTTGCTTCTCAATTCTCTAGCATATCAGGAGTTGTCTGAGGGAGAAGGAAGGGATTGAACATGTCATGTTCACAAACTGTTCACAGCAAAACAGTCCAAGTGCTAAGAAAGTAAGTGAACATAACTCAAGTCCATTTCTCGAAATGTCCCTGCCATGCTGGATTAGCTACCTGTACTCCTTTCAACTGCTGTAGATACACTAAGGGCTCGGATGATGATATAAAGTTGTGATCATTTGTAAGTTGCAATTGGTCAGCAAGCACCAGTCAGGCTTGTTATGTCATGTGTGTCTTGTCAAAATTGCAGACAACGTGCAAATCAAAATTTGTGTTTCAATTTGCAGTCGCTTTACGATCAATTGAGGGAAAAGGAAGGCATTGAACATGTCATGTTCACAATCAAAATGTCAGGGGTCCATTTCTCAAAAATTTCCCTTCTATACTGTGTTAGCTACTTAAAAAACTTTCAACATAGATGACACTACGTGGGTGTTGCTATAAAGTTGTGATCATTTGTAAGTTGCAATTGGTCAGCAAGCACCAGTCAGACTTGTTCTGTCATGCTTGTCTTGTCAAAATCGCAGACAACGTACAAATCAAAATGTTTTTTTCAATTTGCAGTTGATTTACGATCAATTGCAACTTTCTAGCGATACTCCCTGAAATTTATCAATTTATGGTTGGCAATTAAAAAAAACCAGTCTACCAAACTAAACGTGGAGATCGATTATTGATTCTTAAGTTGGGTAGATAAATATTGAATAATGATTGCATTAGAGAGGAAAATTTTCCAACTAGGCCAAAAAAATTGTTACGGTGGCCAAGAATGAATTACGAACAATGTAAAAAAATGTAAAAATTGTGTAAGTGGAAAAAAAATTGATCACATTTCACTAAATTCATTAAGAAAATAAGACTGAGAAGGGAGTTTAAAGCCAAAGATCATTTAAAGATAACCTTCCAAGTTGTATTCCACATGTTTATTTATAACTTTGCTGTGATTTTACAAATTGACTGAAAAGTAAAAAGAAAAAAAATAAAGTCGGGCCATTTCGAGATTGTCGGTCGGTCGGTCGGTTCGTCTTCAGCATCCAAACAATTTTTTTTGCCTTATAGACCAAAACATTCCTGATATAATTCTTGTAATATTTACTGAATGCAGGTCATACCCACTGCCATCGATATCATCGAAGTAGGAGAACGATTCAATCGGACGGAAAACCAGGAATATTCCATTATGATCGTAGGGATCCCCAATGTTGGCAAGTCATCTCTTATCAACGCCCTCAGGAGGGTGAACGTGAAGAGAGGTAAGGTATTCCGCATTTGGGCAATTCCTCGGCTGTGCCATGTCCGTTATTAAAGCTAACAGCAAGGGTACATCTTGATGAAATTCCTTGAAATTGAATATTAGGGTAACAAATACCATCTTTTTCATATGTATAGAATTTTAATGAATTTCAATTAATAGTTGTCAAGAAAATCACTCTTTTGGTGTATTGAATTTTACACTTTCGTGAAATTGCCGATTTGTGTAGGATTTGTCTATAATTCCAAGCCATATGGAATTTGCTGAAAAATTGAAGGCATTCCATTAATCATGCAAAATCATCTAAAAACAAGATTAAATGTATATGAACATCTAGAAATCTTTGAAGCTATCATCATCTGAAAGTATGAAATAATAAAATAAAATTTACTATACCCGAAGAGTAAAATAGATCCGCTCTGAACAATTGAATAATTATCAAAGTTTTTCATACCCTCTTATTGTATGGAGAAATGTAAAACAGGTGTCAGACAATGAGTAGAGAAGCTATATCCTTTTGTGTTTCATGAGGGCATTGTGAAGGCTTGAATGAAGTTGTTTACTATGTCCGAAATCCTTCGTTCATTCTGCTCAAAGTTATATGTATTGTACATTTCCATGAATTTTTTTTTCTGTAGGAAAAGGAACAAAAGTTGGTAGACTGCCAGGCGTAACAAGATCACTGTTGAATAGAATATTGGTAAGTTTTCACAAAAAATTTTTTTTAATTTTTTATTGTTGCATTAAACTGTCATTCTGCCTTAGAAACGATGTTATAGAAAGGTTCATGTATGTTACATCCAATGCGATCCACTCTCGATAGAGGTCATTGCACATCTTGGAATGTCCTGCTAGAATGCTCCTAAGGGAGTGTCATTTTTCTTATTACATTGATTGTGATGTGACAGGAGTAATCTTTTATCTTTTTTCAGGTCAGGGAGTGCCTCTAATTTTGTTGAACGAGACGCCTATCATCCTGTTAAGTAGTCTTTTTCTCAATGAAAATAGATCACTTATAGGACAAAATCGAATATTTCAAGTCCTTGAGATACAGAACTGGAATGTTTTTCTGAAAGTTGGATGTTTATGTCAGAATAAAAGCACCAAACACTTACTCTACTCTGACTGCCAACCTGTACGTAATACACTGTGAGGTGGACTGTACAATGACAGAAGAAGAAGAATAGGATTTTCTTAGAATTGAGGTTGGCAGGTCTGCGGTATCCTGTTATGATGATCCCAAGTGAGTGATTTTGATGTTACTGTTAAAATCGTTTCTTCATTTTATCAGGCCAGTGAAAAACCTCGGGTGTGGTTGTATGATACATGTACGTCTGGCATCACCACTCCATCCATTCCCAATGTGGAAGTTGGCATGAAGCTCTGCAATGTTTTACTAGAATACTCCTAAGCGAGTGTTAGTAATGTTATAGTGATTGTATTAGTCTTCCGTCTTTTTTTTCCAGGTGAGTGAAAAGCCTCGGGTCTGGTTATACGATACACCCGGCATCACCACTCCATCCATTCCCAATGTAGAAGTCGGCATGAAGCTGGCTATGATGGGTGAGTAGAATAGACCTGATACCTGTTCCATAAAGCTGTTTGTAGAAGTACGACGATTCTAGGAATGACTGGTGACACTTTCTCAAGCGCCAACACAGAGACATGCGCTATCATTGAATGCAATAAAGGATCACCAGTTGTCCGTAGAGTCTTCTGTATCTTACAAACAGCTTTATGAAACACAACCCTAGTCACTTCCACTTTCAAATTTGTTTTTAAGATAATATGAATTATTCCAGTTGTCATTTTCTCAGGATCAGACTTTACTGTTATCAGATATTTAAAGAAAGTGAACAATTGGCAAAAAGGGAATAAAGGTTTTGTTTTTTAGTTTTAATCTAATTTGATGCAAATTTTCAGGATTCACCCCCTAACAATAAGTGAACAACAGAGATAACTTAAGAAGATCAGAGTTTTCAGGGTGTGAAGACAAAAAAAGGAAGTAGGTTGTGGTATCACCATGTGAAGAGAATTCTTCTTGAGATACAGTGTAAGTCCTGAAAAGGAAAATAAAGCTTCATTCTGAGATGGTCAATATTTTGTGCATTCAGAATTCTTGTTTTGTAAAAGAGAAGTAATAATAAACTAGCAATATCTTCCTATATCACCCTATAAGGCGTACATGTTAATATGTTTCTTTGCAACTTATTTTTTGTCGTTAACACAAAAGAAATGTAAATAAGTTATAATTTGATATTGGCTGGAATGTTATGTTTTGATGATTCTGATCAGGATACAACTAGTGCAATTAAATTATAAACAGTACTATCATAATTTTTCAAAGGGTGGAATGGCATGTATGAGATAAATTGTAATAATTGTTTTTTCCGTTTAACAGGAACTCTACAAGATCACATGGTAGGGGCCGAGTTGATTGCTGATTATATACTCTTCACTCTTAATAAATTAGAAAAGTTTAGGTAAGTCATATTTTAGAGTTGAAAACTAAATTAAACTTGGTGAAGTATGAAGAAATTGTGGTAAGGTTCCATATATGAAATGGTGGAATACACAAACAGTTCTGCATTCAGTAGGTGTGGGGATGGTATCCAGGTTATATGCTTGAAAACAATTTGTGTACTGTTTAACTGAAGCGCATGAGAGTAAGCGAATAAAAATTTACGTTCACCATTGAGACACACAATTTTATACGGAGTTGCGGTCTGTGCAAGGTTATTTGAAAGGCCTTCCATTTTTCTTGCACGTACATCTATTTAGCTTCTTATCTTGAGATAGTCTCTGCACAAATCGCCTTTAGATTTATTTATTTGTATATTAATGGAGAAAGACATGCTTTTGCACAAAATAGGGTTAGATAGAAATCTCTTGCAATACGGTTAAGTGTAATAAAATAGTAATTTCGACGTTTGAGACTTAAATCAGGATATAGTCTTGGGAAATCAAGGAATTCAGTCTTCTTGAAATGCAACAAACCTTAGCTTGAGATTTTACTTCCTTTTTTTCCTGCAGGTATACCGATGTTTATGATTTATCAGAACCTAGTGATGACATTGACGAAGTGTTGGCAGACATCGCCAGGAAATTTGGGAAGACAAGGAAGCTGAAAACATTTGAAGGTATAGTCAAATCTGTCATTATAACACCTGTGTGTAACGGCCGTCTTCCTCCGATGATCATTTTTTCCCCACCGTGAAAGAGTTCATGTTTGATGATTTTGGTTGTCATTCTGTGGACAATTTTATCTTTGTATGTTAGAAACTTGTTTGATTGTCAAAAGCAAATTAGCATTACTGTAAATTATTGGTTATATTTTGTGCAGTGTTGTTTACAAAATTGCACATAAGTTAAAAGGGACATCTACATAAATACTAACGAAAAGTTTGATTATTTCAACCCATTGCATATGGGAATGGGTGGTCCATGTATTGAATATATACATGTAGAGGTTTTAGAATTCGGTAGTCAATGGGTTAATAGTACTTCTATAGTAGTTCTATGGTCTCACTCTCATTTCAAAATGGCTGCCAACTGGTTTGATAGGAACCATTTCAAACTGACTCACACCATGCGCTAAAAATTTACAATTTTGTTTGTTTGTTTCTATATCCTCAGGTCCAAGGATAGATGTATTGGATCTGCACGCAGCTGCAGTGATCTTTGTGAGCGACTTCAGGACTGGAGTTTTAGGAAGAATATGTCTGCCTGAAAATATCAACCCCTGATTGTAAGATCTCCAACAAGAGCAATAAGAGAGTGTAGACGAGCATTTTTACTAAATGTATGGAATCCTCCGTGATCCAAAGGAGTTTTGACTGGAGATTGGGGCAGAATATCTCTGGACTAAAAACATCAGTTTGTGATTATATTTTAAGATTTCCAACAAGAGGAAAGCCCCAAATCAAGTCACCCACCATGTTTGGATTTACATGTACAAATTTATTGTGCCATTTACAAACTTTATGGAATTCTCCATGAATTCTTGAAAGTGATGATGGAGTTTTAAGGCCCCTGCACACCAAACACGGCATGGCATAATGGCACGGTTTTTACTGTCTTAGTTGTTATTGTTCAGAGCACTCCTCTCAATAATTGACCAATCACAGGAGAGCCATCATGTGCGTACTGTGCAGTGATGTCGGGTCGTGTTTGGTGTGCCTGTGCCTTTAGGAAGGAATCTGTCATCAGAAGAAATGTCACTCTGAGAGTGAAGTTGTAATTTAAATAAAGTTTGCTGTTTCATCATGTGACATAAAAAAGAGGGAGACTATCTTTCTGGAAGTTCATCATAAAAACTAGAGATGCCAACCATTCCAGAAAAAAACCTCTTGATATAAAAAGCTTTCATTATAAAGAGGGACATGTAGCTGATCCATGGACCTCTGTTATAACAAGGTTCAGCTGTATGGCGTAAAGCAGCTAATTAAGGTTGGCTTTAAACATCTTAGGAGGTGGTGCTACAAAATTGCCATCAATTGCAAGTTGCAAGTGAACGGCAAGTACCGATCAACCTATTGTTTTAAATTCATCATGTCAAAAGTGCAGACAGTGCCCTAATGACATTGTGCATTTCAAAATGCAACTGATTTGCAATTAATTGCAACTTTGTAGCAACATTTCCATTGATTTATACCTGAAAAAAATGTTCACTTTTTTGCTCACACACATTCAGAATACCAAGCTGAAAGGTATATTTTACCAGTGTAGGTAACATCTAAGCTTTACTGTGATTGAACGTTAATATGAATATTTTTATATTCAAGTGAAGATGAAATTCAATGCAATAATGAGAATAAAGGACACATTACAAAATTAAATAAGTTTTGCATTAAGTCATTGTCTTTTTATTAGCAAAAATCATTTTTTACTATGGTATAAATTGACCAATCAGATTGCATAATCTGAGTATATTCTACAAGTTCATGAAGTGAATAATACATAATAGCCTGGAAGAAGCTTGTGTTTCTGTTAATGCACCGAGTCAGTGATTACAACATAAATAAACGAAACAAAGACTAGGGAATAATATGTCCCTTTAGATTTGTTCATATCAAGGAGAATGCTAGGTTGTCTTTTAGTACACACCATGTGAGTGCAATGTTTAAAGGGGAACCAACCCCTCGAGTTATCGTGCTCTCATTGAATGAAGAAAAATCTGAAGAACAACCTGTGAAAATTTGAGCAAAATCGAAAAACCCGTTCAAAAGTTATAAATTTTCAAAGTCACACCGATTTGACGATCCCTGCCGCTCATGGGGATCCGTGCGCTCGGCAACACCGGCTAAATCTGTGACGTCATTTCGGACAACTCCTCATTCACTTTGTACATAGAATTTTTTTTAAATGGATCAATGTAAAATTTAGAGTAAGGCTTCAACATCATTCTTTTCAAGATACATGCAGAATCAATACAGAAATGCTATACCTCAACCCAAAATTGAAATTTTGTTGACTTTTCTGGAAAAAGGCGAAAATGTGAAATTCTGTGTATAGAGTGAATGAGGAGTTGTCCGACATGACATCACAGATTCCGTCGACTTTGCCGATCGCACGAATCCCCATGAGCGGTAGGGATCGTCATATCTCTGTGACTTTGAAAATTCATAACTTTTGAACGGGTTGTCAGATTTTGCTCAAATTTTCACAGTTTCTTTATCTGATTTTTCTTCATTCAATGACACTACAATAATTCCAGGGGTTGGTTTCCCTTTAACACTGAACGAGATCACTTCTGTACTAGAAAACTACCCATCATGCTCTCTGATATGAACAACCATAAATGCACGTATTTTACTTTTCATATATGATTAGCATTTCCAACGCAACACTGTATAGTTCTGTGTGAAAAAGTTGCTAAACAAATCTTTTGTGTAGCAATCATCCTAAAAGGCATTGCAAGTTGTGATGCAAAATAATTCCCTGACAATTTAGCACCATTCTCAGCAATGGTCCTTTACTACATTACAAGGACTTGCGAGGCATGGACTTCCATTTATCTTTCCTCCTTAGAAGTGGGATATCTATGGACAGATCACTGTGAGCAGAAAGGATGAAGACTTTTGGACAAATGAAACAACTTTATTCAAGCATTCACAATAGCTAGCTACAATTTCTTTTGTGTGTATCGAGATATTGTAAAAGTACACTCACTACTCATTGTGTGATGCCCGTTTGGTTTATTTCAGCAGAATGAGAAGAAAATACTCTCCCTCTAATTCTGCTGAAATATGCTAAAACAGGAGTCACACAATGAATAGTGAGGATACTTTCTTTGATGTGTGTCAAGCTATTGTGAATGCCTGAGTATAGTTGTTTATTTTGTCCTTTGTTCCGTCTGATCACAGTGGATTTTGAAAGAGGAAATACTTTCAGCTCTCATTCTAGGCAATCTTATACAACATAACTTAACTGATCTATTAACTAGAGCCAAGATCTAGCAGAGAAAATTAATACCCCAGCTAAGGGTCACCTGTTTGTTCTATCCCTGTGCGTATATTTCAAATCTGCGGGCAGAACTTCCAAATTCAAAGGAATAAAGATCATTCATAGTCCATGTTAGCAAAGTTCATACATGTACAAATATACTGTTCAGGCTAAAGTTTTAACATGTTCACGAACATATATCTAATTAAATTAGTCTCTATTAAATTACAGTATATTCTAAACTCTTCTTTAACAATAAGCATCTGCATGTACAATTGTAAGAAGTACAGTCGTTTCTTACAAATTTCTCTTAGCCGAAGATGAAGTGCAGTCACTTCAGAACATGCTCTCATTATAAAGTTGTGTTTTCTTGTTTAAGCTATTACTCATTTCTTACAACATTGACCTTAATATGGATGATATCTAAAGTCAAAGTTATTTTCAGTCAAATCATCGGAAATGACTTATTTACCTCTTGCAGGCAATATTTTCAACCGTTATAGTTTGTAGTCCAGAAATATTTGGCTTTGCCAGATCTGCCAGTACTTTATAGTAAGTCTAAGAGCCAGAAATACTGAATAAGGAAGAGAGAGTGAGAGAGTCCTGAGGAAAAAAAACTTCAATGATCAAATACATCTGGGATTGGATTTGTCCTAAATTTCAAATATGAACCAATGTAGCCGGAAAAAGCAAAAATACATAGTATTCATAAACTAAAGTTGATTTTTTCTTACATGAATTAAACAGAAATATGAATTTACAAAAGAATATTTGCACATTTTGTGTAACACAGGCATTCATAACTTGAAAAGTAATACAGGAATATTCAGTTTACAGAAGTTTTACATAACAGGTAATTTTCCCAATCCAAGTTTTCAATGTTCTTTCATTTCTGGAATATGATGTGACATTCCTACTTAAAACAAGGTACTTTTTGGGGTCTCAGTTCTTTGTATTCTGTTGTTAATGTTTTTTTTTTTTTAAAATACATGTATCTAACAAGATTTCTGCTTAAGCAAGGTAAATTTTTGGTTTGAGATTTTTATACTTGATTGTTCCTTAGAGACTTGGTTTGTGGAAAGTTAATTTGGTGGTATCATATTTGTGTAAAAGGGGTCGTTCCATTTTGCTGGGAAACGTGGCCTTAGTAATAATAATAATAATAGGTCCATTTATATAGTGCAATCACTATATGCATTTACTCTACTGCGCTTGATAGTGGGTACCATATTATTACCCTGGCTATAACTGCCGAGCAAGCCACTCAGGCGCTCAAGCATTTCAAGGAATAAATTCCTGCCAGGTACCCATTTTCACCTGGGTTGAGTGCAGCAAAGTGTGGATGAATTTCTTGCTGAAGGAAATTAACGCCATGGGTGAGATTTGAACCGCCGACCCTCTAGTTGAAAGGTAGGAGTCTAAACCACTACACCATGACGAAGGTTGAATATTAAATAGCCATCTGGAAGAGTTGTTTCTATGCAACTTGTTTCTCATTATCTTTTCAGACAAAATTCCTTTTTTTACAGCATTTATGATTTACAGTTACATTTTATATAGCATAAAGTTATAAGTAATATTTTTTACAACAATTTAGAGTTCAGAATAGATTGGCTTGCATATATCTTTTAAAATAATCAACACTTAAAATGAATAAGCCTATGCAAATAAGGGGTAGCAATTGCAAAATATTCAAATTTCTTAAGGGACCTTTTATGCAAGCATTCAAAATATCAATATGAAAAAAATTCAGACCTACATGGTCAACATAAACTGAGTATAAAAATTTGGCTATTTTATATGTCATATTTAACTACGGTAAGTGCTCTTTAATGAAGTTTAATTAAGTTATATTAACTAAGAATTCTTTGCAACAGAAATTTCGAAACAGAAAATTACATAGAGCGGACAATACTCAAAAATAGCATCAAAAGCATCAACATGAATATCTCTACGTTGATCAGAAAGCTTTTATGAGTTATATTATCCTGAGCTATTACAATTAAGTCTTCTAAACACCTCTGCACTTTTCTAAAGCAGGCACATTCCATAGTTCAATTACAGAACAAGTAATTATATATGTCATGAAAAAAATATGTTAAAAATATCTTGTGACTTCTGCATTACATGACTGGAACTACATGTACCCCCACAAATAGTTTGATTGTGGCTTATGTTGGGAATAAAGGGCCTTTCAGAAAATAGTGGAAATAGTATTGGTTTTCTACATTAAACAATGTTCTCGAACTTTGCAAGCAATTTAAATTGACCCCAATTTTTTTTGTAAAACGCTAACTGTAAGCTTACAATTTGGTTTTAATAAATTGTGTTGGGCGAGTCTTGTATTGTTTTCATTTCAGTACAAAAAATGGGATTCACAAATATGAAATCTATTCCAAATACATATTATAAAACAAGAATATTGACATTTTATAACAATACATTTAATACACAACCACTGGTGGCACAGAAAGGCATATTAGTAAAATAAAAAAAAATTATGAAACCTTTCAAGAGTTGCAGCGTGTGCTCTTCATATGACGCATCTTCGACAAAAATTCAAAGCCTACAGAAAGAAAAATAGACTCTAATATCACTAATTTGTACAGCATTTCACGAAGGTGATCATACAACGTTCTATACTCAAAAATATCTTTGAACAATATAACTCTGATAAATGCATGATTAAATGTACAAATGCAATTCATAACAAGATTAGAATTTCTTACAAATTTTCCTCAATGATAAGCCATATTTTCTATATATTTCTATACCAGGCCAGAAGTCCTGTAAAATAAGAATTAAGCTTAATGGTAGATTTGAAATAAAATACATATAGTGTTATAGAATGTAGGCCCTTATGACGCACAGAAAACAATGACCACTTTCTCATGATTCCCGCACTGCAGATCAGACCAATTCCCAGGTTGTATTTCATAAAGCTGTACGTAGATATATGCACGACTGTTCAAACGACTGGTGATTATTCCTTTGCTGCGATTCAGCGCTAGGAGTTATCATCCGTCATTCGTACAGCCATGCGTAGATCTACCCAAAGCTTTATGTAACACAATCCAGATTGTTCCGATTTCTCAACTATATTGACACCTGAATACATAATTCTATAAAGTGCTGAATATGCATAGATATGAGTTAATTTGGTGTCAAGTTCCTTTTCTTCCCTAATAGGCTTGTCAGTAGCTATACTGTTCAGGTCTAATGGGAGCTATGGGGGTGTCAACGAAATACGGTAAACCCTGCCTTAGTCAAATTTCTCTCAGTCAAATAATGGCCCCAATTGAAGTAATTCTTGGAAAAATTCACAAAAACTTGTGTTATTTACCACTTGTACGTCAAAGGCAGAATGACCTATATCTGAATTAGCAGTGTAGGTAAACATGGGACAATCGGGTTGGACTGATTGGCGGTGATAACAGGGAGGCTATTTCGTGAAGCTTGTCACAGCCACAAGTTAGTCAGGTCGATTGCTCTTTTGAATTCCTTGATTCAGAGAATGACTTCTTAGAAACCCATCTACAGGGTGTTTCACAAAGCTTGTGGCGACTATCAGCGTTGACTAAATCCTATGAATGAAATGAAATCCTTGATTTTGATTGGACGAAAAGTACCAATTCTGACTGTTGCTATGGTAGCTGCTAGAGAATGAGTGCCTGTCGCTAAAACAAGCTTCATGAAACCTCCTCCCTGTATAAAGTAGCAATGGCTCGAAGGAGTCCAAATCTCGAATCAGATCATTTTCGATTACTCTGACTTGCATTATCCGCTTCACCTCCCAAGGATGGCCTAGTTTATTTTAAGAATGGACTGATCTACCAGACGGGAAGTGTGGTCTACCTCAAGGACAGCCTTGTCTATCATAATGATAGCTTTTTATCTATTAGAAGTTGTGGACTACCCAGCAGAAGGCATGGCTGTTCAGAAAGAAACCCTCTGTCTACCAAAAGAAATGCCTGATCTACCTGGGCTATGGACTGTAGACTGGATATTTTGATCTAGAGTCCAGTTCCTCATCATGTTGGGCTAGGTTCATAGCCTGGTAGGCGAGCACCGAAGTAAGGCCTGGCCTAACAGAATAAAGGCTAGGGCTGCCCTAAGAGAGGCCTGGTCTACCTGGGCTTTGGACCATAGACTAAATATTCTGATATAGAGTCAAGTTTCTCATTATGTTGGACTGGGCTGATAGTCTGGTAGGCTTGCACTAAAATGAGGCCTCGTCTTGCAGAAAGAAACATTGGGCTACCCTCAGAGGCCTGGTCTACCGGGGCTGCGGACCGTAGACTGGATATTCTAAACTAGTGTCAAGCTCCTCGTTGTGTTGGGCTAAGTTGATAGTCTGGTAGGCTAGCACCAACTCTTGTAAGGAAGCGTAGAGGTTGTACGGTTCGGCGAACCCGTAGCCTGTGATTGTGTAGTTGATCTTACAGTGACATACTTCTCCCTGGTCCTTGGCCCTGCATAAATACATAGAATAAATACATACATCAATAACAGTAATCTGTTTTCTACGGTGCTTGATCCACTCTCCCAAATCAGTGAAAGGTGTTTATTCTATTTACATTACCTTCACTTAAAAACATTGTATAAAATTGTTCAAGAGTAAAATAAAAATCCTCAACTGCCATATCCTAAATGGCACTTAAATGGTTGAACGTGAACAAAAAAACGTGGTCGAAAATCAATATTTAGTGCTTCAAAAAGGCTAAAATTCAAAATACATAGGCACACTGTGCAGGAATTTAACATTCCTGGTACATTTTACTTAATTATTATAGGTGTCTGTACAGTGCTTGTATAACTTTAATATTTTTGCATTCTTTGTTGTTGTTTGTTCATAAATCTGAATGTAATAACATGGGTAAAAGAGCTTGAATATCATCAAATTTATCAAAAAAAACTTGTCACTATCTTTACAGGAATTAAATAAAAAATGATTAAATACTTACACAATTGAGCAGGCCCAGTCTTTCTGTTCTCTCGTCCTACGTATAAGGAATGTACCTTTAGCCTTGCCATACAGGAGCTGTTCAGCCTTAGCTCTTGTTGTGTCAGGTAGAAGCCATAACGATTCGTTGGTGTGATATTGCACCTCCTTTTCTCCAGATGGCACCAAGCTGAAAAAAAGAAAATTAAGAATGAAAAATTAATTTTTGTTCAGCCTTCCTTCTCGTATTCGTAGAAGCAAGAATGATTCATTAGTGCGATATTGTAGCTACTTGTCACAATATGGCACCGGGCTAAATACATGTAAATACAAGAGAATGAAGAATTTAGTCTCATAATGGGCAATTCTAAGCTTTTTGGCTTTACTGCTTTGCAGTAAAGGAGCTGTTCAGCCTTAGCTCTCGTTGTGTCGGGTAGAAGCCATAACGACTCATTGGTATAATATTGCACCTCCTTTTCAAAAGATGGCACCAAGAAGGAAAAGAGGGAAAAAGGTATAGATGTAAGCCTTGTACTGAAAAATTCCAAACATAACCAGACAAGTTGGTATAGCCTTTGGTGTGGCACTCTTGTAAACATGAGCTAACAATGAGAGATGAAATTACTCGACATTCTTTGTATTAATTTTGAAACATAAAACAAAATGTATGGGGCTGTGGTGCTTCAATGATTCAAAGTTTTCTTGGTTCTTAAGTCTGATTATCATTATGAAACTGTCAAGACGTATTAGTGAAACAATTTCAAGGACAATGTCATTGATCATAATCATTATTTTATTCATGCTGATCTAGAATATGTAATCGAGCTTTGAGCACACTTCCTAGACAGAGCGTGAATTCCGTAAACATCATTCAATTGCAAGCACATGCCACAATGTCCAATTATGGAATGATCGTTTTTGTGATTTCTACTCACCCATCTTGACTCTCCAACCAGCTGTTGATCTTGTCTTGTTTGACACCTTTCCTTGCCAGCCAGCTGCAAATAACAGGAACAAAATTTACGTAATTCTCATGTTTTTTTAGCTCTATTTCATAACCACAGGAAACCTTGCCTAATGTTATGTGATGATTCTCCTAATATCAAATGTTCCTTTATTAATCAATATTTAATCAATACTTTTATCATAATTACAAGAGGAAGTTAATGATGTCATATTTCTCATGAAATGTTTACAAGTTTCAAATTCTACCAAACGTCTATGACATCCCCCCCAGTTCTCCATAGTATTAACTCTTATGGCTTGACCCAGACAATAAGTACAATAGGACCAGTACGAAAAAGGCCTTGACCAAACCCTCACTACAGAGAAAGTTTATGACGTAGAGAGTTGAATGGTCAGCTGTTGAGATGACTCAACACACTGCCAAGGGCTTGAAGCCAAAACACCCTCTATATAAGTAGATGCGATTTTGACCAGAGGAAGAAAATAACTTGGACTCAGAGACATTCGGAGAGACAAACATAGCTTCCACCCAGCATAATTTCAACCCAAGATAAATTACTCTTAAATCACAACACTGTATATTTAAATGACTTGTTCTGAGTTTGTTGCTGAATAAAATATTGAACTTTAATTCCAGTGCTATTGAATTCATCATTTCATATATGTTGTACCTCTTTGCTACCAAGTGATATCAAGTTGCTCCCCTAATCCGATCCCAACACGACACTAAGATGAATATGTTGGGAGTAGATAAATAGCTTCAACTTAAAGAACATTCAAAGTTTTGAGGGGTAAAAACAATTAAATATATAAAGAGAAAAGGACTTGAAAACACCTTTGACTTAGGCAATAATCAGACTTATGAAAAGTTGACTTACATGCCTGTAAGGTTGACCGTTTTTGTCACACTTGTTTGTGTTATTGAATAAATGCTTCAGGCCTTGGTTTGAAGTTGTTCATCATCATGTCACACTCCCTGCTTTCTCAAGCTCCCTCCTTATCTGCTCTCATTCCCTTTCATTCCCTCCCTCCCCCTTTACTTACACAACAAAATGGTCTCTTAGATTGCGTAGATCCAGGATATTTGGCTTGAAGCTGTTCATTGTTCTGTCGCACTCCCTACTTTCCTCTTCCCTATCTTTCTCCTTCACCTCTTTCCCCTTCTCTCCTCCTCTCTCTGTATCTCCCTCACTATCTTCTTAAACAACAAAATGATCTATCAGATTGTGTAGGTCGAGTATATTCAGTTTGAAATCATTCATAGTCCATTAATTGTCATATCATATTCTTGCCTATCCTCTCCTCCATCTCTCTCTTACTCTCCCCATCTGCCCTCATGTGCACCATCTCTCCCTATCTCTACTTACACGACAAAATGATCTCGTAGATTGCGTAGATCCAGGATATTTGGCTTCAAGCTGTTCATTGTTCTGTCGCATTCTCTGCTCTCTTCTACTTCTTTCTTGAGCTGTTCTTCCAGGTTCTCTCTGCTGTCCTTCACCTCCTGTCGACGGTGCTCCAATCTCTCATAGTTCTGGAGCAACCTGCGGTAGAAAAGATGCAAAAAAAGACTATGATGATTCCAGGGAGCATTCAGGATCTGTGAGTGGGTAGAAGGGGTGTGAAGGAAATTTACCATCCCCTTTGATTATCAAATGATGAAAAAGTTTGAAATAAATACATCCTTTATTCACCAAATACTGGATAAGCACATGAAACTGTGTGTCATAAGTTGCCAGGAGCTTTGGAATAACATCACAACACTAAGCAACCTCTGTTTTGCTAGAACATTTTCATAACCTCTAGCACAACAGAGTGATCGGGTTCTTATTTTGACATCAAAATTGATTTTGTTATGCTGGAATGGCTTTCAATTCAGCAATTACAGGTTCATGTTCTATAGAATTCCCTGTAGGCTCCCAATTACATATATGGATCCAGGGGGAATACTGTGGTCTCTTTACTCATTCCCAGTCAAGTTCCTTTTAGAAATAAACTCTTTTTATTTAACTTTTTTTACTCTAAACCTTACAATTTTCCTGAAATAAGCAGTTCGAAGTTCTATGTGATTCTGCCCTATAAATCCAAATAATAAAAAACCTGAATTGTCAGGTTTATTGCAAAGCATCGGGATCTGGTCACTTACATTTGTCTCTCGGCTGGGTGACAGTCTTGATGGTAGCTTTTATGAATTTGTAGCTGTTCTTCTAACATCGACACGATCTCATTGAAAGCATCTAGAGCTTGGCGCTTTGTCTTGATTTCCTGTTGATGATGATGAACAAAGATATAAAGTTAATCACAATCCCAACACAACAACAAAAATGAGCCCAAATTAATTTCGAATTGAAACATGCACTCTGATAGTACAGATAAAATTTTTACCATTTTTAAAAGATTTTACAAAGGTTTCACAGGCTCCTCTCCAATAATGCCCATTATAAATAGTTTAATTAAACTGCATGATGGAATACATTGATCAATATCTCTATCATATTTACATGTACTTCTGGAACTGAATGATGCAATTTATAAAAGTATAAATCCCTTTCTTGTGCTGATCTTGTAATTTCCCTGAAATTCCTTTTCGTAAATCTCATTGGGACACGGGAATTTATTGTTTAGAAGCTATGGGATTTGGTAAATAAAAATATATCTCATGAAAATACTGACTATGACTTACCTGCGCCAATTTGTTGTACTGTTCGTATAACTCATCATACTGCTTCGTCTTGTCTTGGTATTCTTTGTTCTTGTCTTTGAGTTGCTGAATCACCATACCAATGTCATTGTCTTGCATGTCCTCCTGCAGAATATATCATGAAAAATATTATGAAATATTCGTGAAATTATCATATTTACTACTAAGGGATGTGATATTGATTAGTGATACAGTCTAACCTCATTATAACGAGGTTGTTGGGA
>BQKZ01009612.1:0-16180 GCA_036244855.1 Temnopleurus reevesii
GAAAGAATAACATTATTACAATAAATGTGACAGTTTCTCCTCAGTTCTTCATAGAAGGGAAAGGGAGAAATATTTGTGAGAATGATAAAACGTACAAGCAGTAACAAGTGTTTAAACTGTGTGTCATACAAAGAAAAAGAGGAGAGTGTAATTTAAAGGATTGTCTTTAATTTCCACAAGACTGTGCCCATTTCATCCAACTCAGAACCAAGTACAGATTTTTCTGGAGCTTTCCCATATTT
The DNA here is from genome assembly GCA_036244855.1 of Temnopleurus reevesii. NCBI lineage: Eukaryota > Metazoa > Echinodermata > Echinoidea > Temnopleuroida > Temnopleuridae > Temnopleurus > Temnopleurus reevesii. The sequence continues at coordinate 243 of BQKZ01009612.1, forward strand.
TTATCAATTGTTTCGGTGGATCCCTTGACCACTCCTTCCTACATAGTTTATGTATGTAGGCTAGAAATCAGAAAGCCAGTCCATAGTATGAGTGCTGTGTGGTCTCTGTTCAAAGTTCTACATCTGACACCTGAGAAAGGTCAAGTGCAAGTAAGGCCAGATATGTCAAGTTTACTCAATCAACCACAGGTTTGAAATGCAGACTAACTGCATGACGTCAAGACCTAGCTTGCTGTCACTTGAGTGTGTGCGAACTTCAAGTTTCTTTTTTGATCTAATGTCTCCTTATATTACCTGAATACAAGCTTTAACGGAGGGAGAATAGACTGTATTGTGCTATTTTGTGTCTCTCTCACAATCTTGACCTTCTTCTGTGTGTTCCTTTTATAGATCTTTTGAATTGTTATTATGTTAACCAAACTTCATTTAGAGAACTATTGTAATATCATTCTAACACTTACAGGTAAATATTCGAAGAAAGTTCTGTTGTGTTAACACAATTCTTTTTATTCCTTGCAAGACTGTGCAATGTGGCTACAACCAACAACCTTCAAATGCAAAAATCAGCAATCACTTTGAAAAATTTGCCTAGATGTACAAATGTTCCAGATAAATTTTCCCACAAGTCATTATTCTAATGAGCAAATAACAATCTTCAATGCAAGGACAATTGATTTTGATAAAATGGACATAAAATGAATATTGGTTTCAATAACAGTTATCAAAGATCACATAGCTTAGTATTTGGATGTACCATGGTATAATCTATTCAAAATTATTAGCAATGTCAACAGATAATGGTTACAAAGCATCTTAAAATATTACTTTCACTTAGAGTAGCGGATGTGCCTTTTTCTTTTACATGTCAGGCCTCTGTATATTGTATGCAGAGTTAATTAGTAAATGAGTCAGCCTCTTTAGAATAAAATGAAATGATTGATGCTTCTCCCGTACAGACAACATGCGTCAAGCATAAACTCCTTAATAGCAACAACATACAGAACAGACTCAATTAAAAATCAGGTAGTCATTTATGTCTATGGTTGTGTATACTGTATTTGGAAGACAAATGAGTACACTCTATGCCATCATACCATAATTATGAATTATTTGGTCTCAGCAGCAGTGTTAACTCCTTTATTAAGTCTAATCTAGAAAAGGCATGGGCATCTAAATTTGACTGCTATGACCCAGACGAAAATTTTGCTTTCGTTCAGTAGTGAAACTCCTTCGCATGCACCATCTCATACTCAGTCAAGTAAGGTTGAGGTTTTGTTTTACTTAATATATATGCCCAACATCAAGGTAAATCAAGGTAAATAACACAATCTAATTTATTTCTATCTTTCTCCAAGTGCTATACATGTAAGAGCAATACAGAAAAAGTCTCCAGATTTATAAAGCAAGGCCAGAAGAATTATTAGCACTTCATTTACAAAGATGACGATAATAATGTTCAATAACAATAATAATACAAATCAAAGCTGTTTGTGTCATGAATATTCAAAATGAATAATAGTGATTTGCATTTCAGTACTCTCTCTTTCTCTTCAGGATCAAGGTTGGAATACTACTGTAATTTGAATACAATACAAATATCATTTTATTCAAAATCATATTCTCATACACAATTCTCAGTTATAGTCGATAAAGTTATAGTTGATAAAGATAATGTTAATAAACATACTGCAAGCAAAAAGATGATACCAATCTAAATCTTTAAATATTTGGGAAATATATATTTAAACCAACCTCTCACCAATTGAGTCTTGGTTGAAAGAAAAGCATAAAAAACACTTCAAACTCACCTCAGTAATAATTCCGCAAGAATAGACGTGTGACTATAAATTTATGGTGTTACCAGGAGCAAACATCACCAAGGAAACACATCAAGAAAATAACAGACAGAATACTCCGCAAATTTGAGTACCTGAATCATCCTCCTCGTGCATATGAAAAACACATCCACTCCACACCACTCGCTTACTACTGAATGAATGGAGACACATTGGTCATGACTGAGCACTTCAGAACAGTACTGGATGCAGGTATTGTGTGTGAGAAAGTGTGTGCATGCATGCCATTAGAATAAGGGGGGCTATCCACAATGTACACAGAGTACACTAGGCGCTTTCAGGATATCACCTGATAGAGGCCAAAATAAGTAAATTATTATATCAAGGTGATGATGAGCTTATCTTAATCTTAATTACTGTATGTGGTTAAGATAGCATAAGGAAGGGAAAACAATACCTGCATTGTCTATGTTAATGACATTGGACTTACTACCAATTCTTCAGATAACATTATTTTAAACAATTGCTTTCCCCTTGATCCAATTCTAAACATGTTGTATGTTTTTGTCTTTTTAAATAATGAATATAAAATACAATGTATGTTTTCGTCTTTTTTAAATAATGAATAATAAACAATCATGCCCACTTCTGAGTTTGCTATCAGTTTACAGTTTGGGTTCTTTAAATTCCTGGACGAATCTTTGTCCATCAAAAATTATGAATAAGAGCCAGATATTGTTCTTAATTTAAAAAAGGAGAAATCATGGCACTGTACACATATTTCAGACTCACAAGGTCTCAAAGCACAGAGTTTGACAATAATGAGCTCTGATTTGAAGGGACTGCATTAAATGGACCCGCTGATTGGTCTAATATAATCAAGCTATTCCAATTTCTAACAGTCTCAATGGGATTCCCACATCAGGTGCTAGCCAAGATTAGCGGAATCTTGAAGGCATGAAAACAACTGAAGGTAAAAAGACGAAATCAAGCTGAAGGGTGTTTTATTTGGGAATAAGTTACGTCAAGCATAGAGAGGTGAATTCATTTTTCTTGATCAAACTGGAATAAGATCAATGACATTCAGATAGGAATTTAAGAAAAAGAAACGCATAGCAAATCAGAGGCCAGTGTGGTAGTTCAGGTACTGTGCAAACAATTGTCATTGCAGCCAACCAATAAAAACAAATTTGCAAAGGCAAGTTAAAGTAAACTTTTTCTTTCATCTTGTCAGCTCACCCAAACAGGATAAACATGAACATACATATTCTTCAAATAAAGAGGAGTATTTGCGGAAAGGCACGGTTAAAATGCATGAGCTCTACTTCAAAACAATATAAAAAGATCATCTTTTTCATTAGTTCAAACTCATACAGGTACATGTACAAGATAAATTTCCACACTATATTGAACCACCATTTTTTCTTATCATTTTGTTTCATAAGACATGAGTTGAAATGTAGCTTTCAAATCAAGACAAGGGGAATTTTCTTCAGAATTTTGAGATAAAAATATTGCTTTTCATCTTTTTTATTTCAAATATTTGCAAACATAGGTAAAAACCCATTTAAAAAAGCGGAAATAGATTTGACCAGGAATCATGTGATGGGAGGAGATAGCCTGGTATTCTTTTTCCTGTTCTGCTTTACCAGAGGAAGTGGTCTTCATCCTGAAGGTCAAGAGATACACCTGGATATTTTTATTTTTTATGTCACATGTGCATTCTTGTAATAAAAGGGTTTCATAACTTTATAATTAATTCATGTTTGCCCAAGACATACTATGTATTCACCAGTTTATTGACATTTTACGTCACAACAGTCTGAATGCAATTTGCATACATTAGCATTGCTGAAACTCAAATACATTGTAACTTGTCCTAAAAAGAAAACTAAACATTGACATAGCAACAAACATTTGTCCCATCTATTGAAATGCAATAGTTTGTCATTAGGGTTGATTGTTTGGGGCAACCAAGCATTTTTTAGGGGAAGGGGGGGGGCATAAAACATAGTGCCAGAATGATGTTCTTCCTAATCTACTGTACAATCAACACTGTCTAATTTACGTTCACAAAACGCAAGGGCTGATTATTTGAAAAGGATATCATATTCATAATCCGTTGAAAAATGACGTAAAGACAATCTGGCTTTCTGTTCCTGGACATTTGAGATTTCCTTGATAGACTTCCCTTTCTACCAGAAATAAAGCTAAGTGCGTAATTCCAATACCAAGAAACAAAAAATTCAGTGAAATGCAAACTCCGGTCGTACTGATCATATTAATCATTATTATACCACTACCAGCACATATAGATGCCCATTTTGATAATGGATGATAATGAGATAAATTAAATATGATAAGCAAACTTCTTAATTTCCAGCATCATGAACCAAATTAATGATACAATTATAATTTCTTTGTTTTCATGTATGCAAAACTAGACTGAAAAAGTGAATGAAGCTTATTATTAGGCAGTTAATATAGTCTTGAGCTTGCATGAACAGATTGAAAATAGATAACTGAGGTTTGACTAGATACATTGCAACGAACTAATGAAAGGGGAACCCCTTATTCAATTAAATCAGGACATAAATCAAAATAACTCATGCTATACTGATTATGCTCAATTTTACTTCAGACTTACAAGAATGGCATAATTCACTAAAGTTTAGTGTAACATAAACATGAATTTGCAGTTAAAATCATGAAAAATGCATGCACACTTCCAGAGGTTTACATAATTGCAATGCAATCAATTCCCCATAGTGACATCTGTTTGAACCCTTTTAACGAGACGCACACAAGCATCAGACAAAGAGTAAATTCGCATAAGTATTGATCCATCAGCAAGCACAGTTACCATAGTGACGTTAACTTACATCATAAAACAAACACATCAAACCACTCTATGTATCAGGGTTCAATAAATGAAAATTTAAAGACAAATTCATGACCCCTGTCTCGATAATACAAAGCCATCAGCATATGGTTGGATGTTCTAATCACATCGAGGGGCTCAATTGTACAGCATGACTGATGCTTCTTCATTAGATTACAAAGAAGCTCATGCACGCCCCAGTCCAGTAGGAGTAATGTCTTGAGGGCATGAAGATGGGACTGGTATGGACAAACAGAAGATAATGAGTCAGTTAGGTACTGATGCACTAATCAGACAAGCTTGACGTATGGACCTTGTCTTGCTTTAGCGGAGAGGAAAACACAACAGTGGATGCAAGAAAGCTGGCGGGATGTAAACAGCGCCCTAGCAACTGGAGACATATTCTCCGAGATGTTTATCATCCCTGCATTGCTGTATGCTGGTGTTATCTCAACTGAGATGAGTGTATCAGCTTGCATGGACCCAGGAGATGATGATGATGATACAGCCCCATACTCACGTCGTAATTAGTGAAATTACTTCGGGGAGTGAGACCCTTCGCAAGCATCTTTTGTGTATTATGTTAGTGAAGCATAATTCCTGATCTTTGAATAGCTTTAGATAATGATGCAACCATCATAAAATTAATCTAGGCTTGCAATTATTGTAATGATGGAAGGAAAAATCAGAAACAAAAAGACAGTTTGCACAATACATGACTACTCCTTGACACTGCAAACAACTCACACATATCCAGAATGAACATACAGCCATCAAAATCTATGCAATTTTTAAGTAATATATTGTTGGATCACACATTTAAAGAGAAAGCAGACCAGTCCTAAGGGAGGATTATGTAAAAACCGATAATGGCATTGAGATATCCCAAGTAACTGTATGCAATTCTGAATGTGCCTGCTGGCACATTAATTCAAGTAGCAGATGGCCCGACTTAGCATCCAATAATATCAAAATTTAGTGATTCAGGAATATTGCATAGGATTAAATTGAGACTTCTTGTATTAGTAAAGAGTTTTTTTATTCACCTGCATGAGACAGATATAATTTTGCTGTCCAAGAGAGCTTTCACATATAGATTTTAAAATAGAGCAAAGTTAAAGTTAGTATAATATTCATCTGACTTGTTCACGAAAATGAATACATAAAAATATCCATCTTAGCCATTTCAGAATTACATATTTTGCATGCACTATGACCCAAGTTACATGTATGATTACATAATAACAGCATCATACTTTTCCTCCTAACCACCCCCCCCCCCCATGAAAAATAATGAATTCTATGACAAAAGAGTTGAAACTCACCATACAATACATTGTCCAGTGCTGAGACCTCCGAGGCGCTTGTAGTAGAAAAGAATCCTTTCTTCACAGTACGCCAGAGAAGGATGTTCCCGGAGTGTAAACTGAGGCAGTACGGGTAACTTCTTCAGTACCCGGTGAGCTTTTTGGTCACTGAAAATAAGAATAAATTCCATGTTGCAATGTCGACCATAAAAATGGTAGCGAGCTTTATACGATTTTATCCTGACTGCAAAGCCATTATATATTACTTCCTCAAGTACAGAAGAATTCTGTGATTTCTGATGAGCTTTTTTATCATTATTTGTGAGAACAAACTCCATATTAGCTAGTAAATAAGAAGTAAGAAGGTCTCATTGAGCTTTTTGTGCGAACATAGCCGAGAACACTTCTTTCTTATAAAGCACAAGAGGCCCGATGGTAAAGATCATATTCAGAATGCTCTTCATATGTATACTGTTATCTGGAACATCCTTGAACTGACTCCATAGAACTCAAATCATCCCTGTTTTCCCTCATTTTATGAATGATCAGGATATATCAAATTGTGGGCTTGAACCTAAAAGGACTTGTCCATTTTGACTGTTGAGTTTCGGTTTATAGTGTTGTACAGTAAGATACAGTACAGCACCTGTTCTTCTCGCTTTGATGTGAAGTCCCAGGAGCTGGAGTGGAGCTGAACAAGATGCGACATTTCAGGATGAAAACAGCCCCATTCCAAGGAAACCTTGGGAAGTTTAATAACTTGTTATTTAAGATGGAGACGACTTGTGGCTTGTAGTAGATAAATCAAGAAGTTTAGCTCACATCTTACCCCCTTTCATTGCTTCCTGCATCAAATGATTTGCACATGGATGATTCCATCAAATCAAACTCTGAAAATAACAACTTGTCCATGATCAACAATATGGGTTGTTCAACCTTTTCTTATTTCTTATTCATTTTAATAGATCTCTATCAACACTATCATTCATAAACTTGAAATGTATTGACAAAACATTTCTTTCATCAGTTGACATATTTTTGCTACCATACCCTGTATGAAATACTTATATTCTGAGGTCAGTGAAAATAACATGTGTTTCTTCTGAGATTATGCATCATTTTGACCACTTAACCATATGGCAAAATTCTATGGAAGAAGCCACGCTTAAAATGCAAATTGCACTGGAAACTTTGGGGGGAACCCCAACATTTTTTCTCATGTACAGAGACTTATTCCTAGATGAATTGTGTGGCTGCATGAGTGCTTTGTAATTTATTTTGCTAATCTGGTTCAAACTGTTTTATTTCATGTTGCAAATATTTGGCTAGATTTAGATATCCTAGTATCTATGATGCTGTCATTATATGAAGAAAAAAAAATTAAATTCATGTACTGTAGCTCGAAGACCTATGGCAAGGCCTAAAGCACATACTCTAAGTTATATTCAGGTATATTCATGCAGGGATCAACACTTTTGGTTAATATGGAAATAATAAAATGCCCACCCTGTGCTATAACTAGTATTTAAAATAACATCAGTGCCAAAAATAAATGCACACATGGAAAAATAACAAGAGGAAGCTTGCTACGTACAAAGGGAGAGACACATTCAGCAGAGCCATGAAAGAGAAAAATCTTGGAAATAATCACACATCCTGCTTTGTATGCTACAAATGGAAAGGGAATGGCAAACACCTGCAGAGTGCAAATATGGTTTTCTCCCAATCTGAATTTAAAACATGCCTTGAATTCTATTATTAGAGCACGGTTAGATGTATGTCTACACATACTTTCTAAGGTATCATGTGGTGTCAAACCACATGCACTAAATTAAAGACTTAATAATACGCAGCAACTTATATATATATAGGCCTACAACAATGCCACATACAAATTACTTCTCTTCATTTCAAAGAAGGCAAATAATTACCACTTGGGTAGTTTTATATGAAAAATCTACAAACATTTAACAAAAATGTTTTAGCATCAATTTTTGGGGCCCTTTTGTCTTATTATCTGAGGGCATATAACCTTTTTCTCTAATGAATATAGAAACCACTTGATATGAAAAAAAAAATCAATTTGTCAAAATAAGCATCTATATAGCAAGATAACCCTAATCAAATGTTTTCTGAGTAATCAAATGAAGAAAATGTCCTGGAATCTACTCTAAATATTTGTTAATTAAAGATGCATAAGCTTGATTCTAATAGATGCTAATCAATTTAATTTAAAAATCAAATTATGACACAAAATTTGTTGAAAACAAATTAAATAAGAAGTATAAATCCAGAGGAAATTATGATTTGATCAATCAGCAGAATAAAATGAATTCTATGTGGTCTTGGGATTTCATCCAGCATAATGATTAGAAAAGCTCCATCAACCCAACTTGGGGTATAAAATTGTAACTTTCTGGTAACATCTCATTATTCTATCATATTGTCATTATCCCAAATCCTTCCCTTTGTGGTTGATTATGACCTTGGCCTTGGAAATAACTGACTGCTGAAACTGAATTACTCTCAATACGTTGGTGATCTGCTAAATTTCATCATCTATTTTATTCTAATATTTTACTTGGGTAGTTCTCTCTCACCTGGTGTAATCTCCTTCTGTAGCTTGAAGAACATAAGCCCCAAGTTCAAACACAGTCTCACTATCAGCCTCTATGTCACCCTGTAAATTTATAGCAAAAACAAATAAATCATACAGATTGTGAATACCTGTAAATAATAGGCAGCTTGGTTTATTATAGATTATCTCCAATGGAGATATGAAAATACAACTACATAATACAAATTCTTCTCTAAATGAAACATTTGGGCTTCAGATTTTCACACTTCTCACATTTCAGCACTGTGAGAAATGTAATTGGATGTTTGTGTCAAACATGCTCACAGCTTGCTTAGAGCTTCCACATCCCTTATAAGGGTTTTTTTTTGGACACATATACATGTCTCTGCTTTCAACTGAGATCAAGTTGACACACCATAAATTAAATATGACAAATGGGCTGCCTAAAATCGGCCATCTGAGACATCACATTTGTGCATGGAGTAAGAAGATCCTCCAATCTCGGTTACCATGACATACATGTATCAAAACCCATCTCCTTATTGAGAGGAGACGAGTGTTCACATTAACAGTGCTTCGAGTCATGAAAATTAAGTTTGAGAAAAATGATCTTGATTATCATGTGAAGTTTGTATATATACGCATCTATTCCAGAACTATTGTTTTGAAATATTACGGCACTTAAAACAATATTTCTAAGCACTCCACGCATAAGCACCTTGCTGGTGCTTTTTGCATTGTAAAGGAGCGCTGAATAATGGTATCAAATTCTTGCAGAAGGAAATTAACGCTATGGGTGGGGCTCAAACTGCAACCCTCTCATTGAAAGACGAGAGTCACATTCACTACACAACTATGCCTCAATAATGCCAATTGTAATTAATAAATGGTGATTGAGGTGGATGTAAATGCACATGAAAACTAAAGAAGCTTCATAAAGCTCTATACTTCTCATAACATCCATTCCAGAATGACTTTCATTCCCAGTTTTGCAAGTCAAACCTCAGAAGGGTGTGACTAGTTCTAACCTGACCTTAGCGATTTACAGGTCACGTTCTGCAAATGAACACTACAGTAGGATCTGGATTAATCTTCTTTGAGTATGGAAGAAATAAATGTGAAGCCTAATTATTGTTTTAGAATAGAGATGAATTCCAGATGAATGAGTAAGACATTCCTTTGGAGGCAAACATCCTAAAATTGAGAATTATGCAGTCAGCATTTTTCTGAAATATTCACTTCAATTTCAAAAGGTAATAAATTTGGCTGTTTGGGTATTATATATTTCATTTCTTTCAAATGAAAATCATCAAATTAAACAAAATGATATCATCATCAAAAGAAAAGTAATTTCAACATAGGTGTATTTCTTCTCCAAATTTGTTAATCACCCATAATTTTTATGCTTAATTTCCCTCTATCAATTCATTTTTTTTCTTGACAGTAGTTTGAACAAAATAGTTGGCAACTACATTTGACAGCTGGAAATCTTGATTAAACAGGAATTAATATTCTTCAAACAGGATATCCGATGTTGAAAGTTTGGATAAATGTCGGATTTGACATCATAAGTCCGATTACAAAGCTACTGAAATTTAGTCAATACTCAAGCAAACAGCAATCTTGGCCCATGGGCAAAAAGATTATTTTCATGATATAGTTTGGCATAAAATTACACATTCTCGCATGTTTCTAAAAGTTACTTTTGGCGAGCGTACAAATGTAATAATAGCCGAAACTTGAATCACACCATGCCAAAAATTCTTTCAATACAGAAGCTCTCCAGTGACATGTGACTGTGATGTCATCCTGGTTTTCCTCTGCCTCTCACTTCCAAGTGCCAAAAATGTCAGATTTGATCAGCATGGAGTACAGAGAAGTAGTACTTCGGTTTTCAATGTGTAGGCAAGTACCGATATGGAAACAAATTTCTTCTATTCAATTCGAAGGAAAAAATCATTGTGGATATAATGAGCTGATATATCCATGAAATCATACTAGTTGGGGTTTTCTAATTAATATACATGCATATTTCAATATACAACACAAGTCATAAATCTTTGCTATACTATAATGTAAATGCGTGGAAGAATATGTGATCCCATTGATCTGAACATATATAAAAGTGTCATAGTGTAGCAAACATTTACATTTACATTACATTTACATTTACATTGGATATCATTATTTTTTACTAATATGCATAAAAAACTCTTATTTGTCAAATAGTCTTTATTCCAATTTCATTATTCAAGGTAAATAAAATAGCTTGTAAACAGATCTATGCAATATACAGTTGAAGTTGAAAGTTTGCAGATTGCTCATTTTAACCCACGGTAATACCATGAAAAATCAACCCCTGTTTGGAATATATTGCGGAAGTCTGGTCGTTAAAATTGAATGGGATGGCGTCTATGTCTAACTGTTCTACTCAATGTTTCTCTGTGGGTGTCAACCAATTAGCACTTCATTAGAGCTGGGTGGAGATGGATGGAGAGCAAGGCCTACAAACAATGCTCCAATATTTGCTCTATGGAAACCATTGTACTTCCAGTCATTCATCTAACTCATTATTTTCCCCTTTTTTCATTCTCTGTACATCCTTCTCTTTGTTAATTCACTTTTCCCATTCCATCACTTCATCCAACTCGCTATTTTTTTCTTACTTCCTCCCTCCACCCTGTAACCATTGAGATATTAAATTGCTGTAACCATTTTTCCCCACCCACCAATTTTGTCATTTTTGTGTAGATAGAATGACAACTGTAGGGCATGACAATGCAAATTCCCTTTAACAAAACTCTCAATTCCACATAAATATTGTATATTATGATTTTAGAATCACATTAAAATCATAATATTAATAACAATATTTTCAATACTCTTAAAAACATTTCTCTGAAAAGTCATCACTGACTCATGTGACATTTTTCAATGGATACTTCATAAGCAGGTCAATTCCAAGGGCCAACATATTTTAATACATGAATTTTTGTTGATAAAATGTAAAGACTTGAATATGTGAAAGCAATTGAAAATATAGGTACACTGGGTCTTACACATTATGTGTATCATTCTCAACATGGTTAACATATTGGAAACGGATAGTCCCTGCAATTGGAGAATTCAGTAGTCAATGGGTTAAAAAGTGTCTAATCCACGGATTGATGAAACTAATATACTTTTGAAAATAACTTTAGAAGTGTTCACATCAGCCGCCTTACAAAACAACATACTTCAGCACAAGAGCTCCAATCAATAATTTGAATCTAATGTAATATTTTTAATCAAATGTAAATAATTTGAATCAAATGTAAAAAAAAAAATATATATAATAATAATAATAATAATAATAATAATAAATAAATAAAAAATAAAATGAATAAAATGTACATACCTTGAAAACAGATTCTTTGGCCTGTAAGTAGAATAATTCAATAGTAATGCTATCCCTGAGTTGGTTGATACTCTCCATAAAGAACTGTACACGGAAGTAGAGTGTGAGGATGCCTGCTTTAGATGGAAAGTCATGGTCCAATACCTTCTTATCCAGCTGTAACCAGTTGTGATGATTTCTGTAGGAAAAGTACAATGTATGATGAGGAAATATGAAAATCTATCTAATTTATTTCATTATTTTTGTTTACAAAATTTTCATTTATAAATTGTCTGATTTCTTGATCAGAGCATTAATTAATCTAAGGGAATCGAGTGTAAGGCCCAGAATGCCTTACTAACTAACGCTAGTGCCCACCCCCAACTTCCCAAATGTTCATTATCTTATATTGAACAAATGTGCCCATTTAAGACATGTTTGATATAGTCTTATAAAACTATATTAAGTCTCTTGTTTACTAAAAATTAATTACATGACTACAGTTGGATACTCCATCAATCCATTAAGCAATAACATATTAATTGACCTGAAATTTCAAAGGTAAAATATAGGATCTGAAAGAGTTGTGGCTTTGATGAAATTGGTATGTTTGAATAATAAGTAATAATGATCTGTGATATTACTACAGCGTAAACTATTCAGGTACTGGGAATAGTCATTCTAAAATCACAATATGGTATGCATATTACCATGACAAAAGGTGTTTTGTTTAGCAACATTTTTGCTTTGAAATGTACAGTAATACTGTTGAAATACATGCATCCCCTCAACATCTAAATCTATCAATCAAATATGAAAAGTAAAATTATCACTTGAGGTAAGACTTTTTCAAAATTATTTCACATCAACTGCATTTTTTCTGATGTCAATCATATGAATCATTGGATATTCAAGCTCTGATGTCAACAACTCCCACCAATACACATAATTGTGATCCCAAATCTAAGAAGTCTGGTCAAAATCCATTGCCAAGTCTTTCTTTTAATAACCACAGAGGGAAGACCCACTGAGAGGTGGTGCTGAAAATAACTCTCTTTGTTTTCATCATCATCACACCTGAATGGAATAGCCAAGCCCTGACTCATCAACCTTCATTCATACAGCACAGTCACTTCGATGGGGAAGGAGAAATGACAAGCTACTTCACACTTCTCAACTCAAGAGGGCTCACTACCACTTTCTGATAAAGCCAGATCAACTTGTAATGCATTTCCCTTTTGCTGGAAAGGGTTATCTGGGGATACCGCAGATCAACAGCCAACATGAATAACATTTGAAGGTAGAATTCAATGTACATTCCATTGGTTTTTAAAAGTTTGTAAGATTCTTCTACTGCAAAACTTAGCTCTTTCCAACAAAAATGAAAATGCAGTGCAGTTATCATGTTTCTTATACTAAACCTTGTTCATAACCGCAAAATATAATAAAATGTAGATGTCACTTAAACATGGAATAAAGCATCCATTTTATCCTTCACTATGAATGAGCAGATACAAAAATTCTCTTGTCTAGTTTGCAATGTCTGGCCTATTGTATAAGCCAATATTTTAGCGTACATATATTTTGGCGTGTTGTTATTTTCACGTTTTTACAGTGTTTGTACACAAACGAATGTCCATGATAAAGAGTGGAAATTTTTGCGAGGCCACAACCGAGAATTAGCCCAACTAAAACCACCACAAAAATGTCAGCATAAATACAGTATTTGCTGTATGCCTACTTGATGAATTGGCTTGGTGAATTACTTGAAAAATAGTGATGTGTAATTCAATTCAAGTAAACATTTGGACCACATGAAAAACCTTTCCCTGATCCCCTACCAAGTTTCCATTGAACTATTTGGTCTAAAATAAAGACTTGGAAGAAAGACTCTAATAATCTCCATGTCAACAAAAAGGAATGTTTACTCACTGTGGCTTTGGACCTTTTACTTGAGTATAAAGGCTTGATGCTTTCTCAAATGTATTTTTACCCTAATCTCAGTATGGTGCTAAATGACTTTTGTGTTATCAACAAAGTATGAGTCATACTTGGTGGCATAGCCAGACAGTTACCTCATAAACTTTTACAGTGACTTTTACACAACCATCACAAGAGGGCTCTCTTTCACTTGTATCAGTTTGGTGGATAGAGGATTCACAAACTAAGTATATTTAGATTGTGCTCTAATTCCATATGTTCATGCATCCTATGCATAATCAAAGTGGCGAGTACTCAGCTTTCATATTTGTAATTGATAAATTATGTGAAATACATACAGCCCTAAAGTGATTGATGATCCATTTTATATAACACTTTACTTGATGTATAGAGATCAGACAATTCACCTATTCAAAATGCACTTTGTATTTAAAAAAAAAAAATGGGGTTTATTAAATTGTTTTTAATTGAAAGCTTTCCTTTGTTACATTTTATTAAGGTCCACAACAACTTTTATAGTGCTCTGATATTCCCAAGCCATAGTATATATGAAGTATTGTAAAGAGGAAGAAAGGCACATTCTAATGGGTTTGTTGGGGTTTTTTTTGGGGGGGGGGTTTCTTTCTTTTCTTTATAGGTTGTACTATGCAATCATTAAATTGAAGATGAACAGCAAAACATAAATCATCCATAAATTTAAAGTGTGGTTCGGGATTCAGATTATATTAGAAAACCACAAATTTTGCTCATTTCTCAATATGTAATCAGAACTGGCGAAAAAATGGAGCTATCATAGTGACAATCACATTGTAAAAAGTGCTAAATATATCGTTCAATGTACATTGAACATTATGTGACTGTACTTTTCAATATGTCAGTTTTCTTTGCACCCATGAAGCAGTCCCTTGTTTCATATACCACTTCAAAAAAAGTCCTGTGTGTTCACGCCAAACATTATTAAAAAGGTGTATCATCTATTTCTTTTTACTAACAAATATAATCTGCTGAAGCAACTTGAATTTATAAATGATATCACATAATGTTACCACTGACAACCTAGATTTTATGCTAAAGGAATCAGTCTTCAGAACTTCAAGAAATGAAAGGAAGGGAGCTTACAGAGGATTATCATTCGTAATTGAATTACCAATCAGCATACCTGTATCTCAAATCTCTTTACTCTAGACACTATTCCATTCACACAATCAATATATACATGATTCTAATTCACTATGTGGACACAGTACAAGCATGACCATTGATTAAATAATTAGCAAAGGATAGCTAACCTAATTAATCGGTTCCCCTCCACTGCCAATAACCTCTTAACAGGGTAGAAATGGATGCTGAAAGAACAACTACCCATAACTGACCTGGGGCCTCGTTACATAAAACATGACAACTTTGCCACAGGCAATCACCATGACAATGGTGTGCAATCAACATCAAGGCTTCCACATGACTTATCATAAATGACAATGTCATAAATTAAAGTTTTACACATTGGGAGTCTCGGATGATATGAAAGGCGGACTTTCATTTCAAATCAGTTGGATTTTACCCATATAACAAAACAATGCAAAGTAATGGGAAACATTTATTTACATCATCATTCGGACTTTGATCATAGATCATAAATTATTGAATGAACTGAATAAACAAATCATACAATGCAAATACTAGAGTAAAGAAATGGGGATTTTTTAAGGTTAAAGAGAATATGTATTCAAGTATTTCCATGTCTAAAAGGAAATTTAAATAAATTTTACAGAATCATTTATGTCCAATGTTGCTTGACCAATCAAAGCAGGTGCACACATGCAGCTGAATTTGGCCATAATGAATGGTGAAAAGACGCAATCAAAAGGTCTGGAAGAGAATGACTTACGCAAATTTATGCTTCCTATTCCGAGAAGCAAACTGGGTCTCTAGAAATCCATGAGCCAATTTTTTAATATTTTGCGATTTGCTGAAATTGTAGCATCTGGTGGCCTTCATGCATCTGTATTTTCTCAAGGAAATTGGGATTAAATTGCCCATACAAATGAAGAAAAATATT
>BQKZ01009613.1:24961-35511 GCA_036244855.1 Temnopleurus reevesii
AAAGGAGAGATAAAGGATAAACTAATCTGATTGACTATTTTGTTGTCAAATAATTATTTTATTTAACATTGTTTCATTATTATAATCAAATTATTCTCTTTATTTTGTATAATTTGTTTGACATAACACAACGTATATGAAAAAATGTAATCAGAACAAAATGTTGGCATTATATGTCGATGACATTCAAATGAATAAATTCAAATTCAAATTCAATAGTGCAATCATCATTATCACTCTTCATTCCTTTTCCGCTTATTGGCGTGTTTTCACTTTTACAAAACAAAATAAAGATTTAACAGAAATTAAAATGTAATCATCAAAACACAAAAGAGATAGAGAACAGAACCTTTAAAGCATCAAACATTGTAAATGAAAGAGGGTAATTTTTCTGCACATATTTTTAGAATAAGATTCATGTAAAAGTTATTATCTTCCTTACCTCTCTGTTTCTTAACATCCAATGACAGGCTCTGACTTCCAACGATCACCTTCCCAAAGAAGATCTCCCCGAAGCGTCCATATTGCTTCCTATTTCCCACCACGAGCCTCTCCCTTGGGATCTCCCAGAAGGCGGGGCTTGGTGCGCCTCTCTCCGAGCCTAGCGCCATTGCCGACACGGACGCATCCGATGGGGGTCCACCTTGGATTTCAAAGTCGTACGCCACATTGTCCTGCGAACGAGAGTTAGGGGAAGAGTAATTTGCGGGGAGTTTATGCTTAGATTTGCGACTGAAGAGTCTTGATAGGGAGCCGCCCTTGCTGGGGAGGTGTTTGAAGATGTTAAGGCTTTGTAGAGAGGAGCTCCGCTTCATGGTGCTCTTACCGTTACCGTTTATGACGGGCGGGGTCCCGTTCGCGGGCACGGCCGAGTCGTCCACGGTCATGGTGATGTTGTACGACTGGTGCCCGATACCGTTCTGCTTCTTCTTGGATCGCCAAGACATGGCGCCAATGGTACCTAAGGTTCACTGCAATGAATTCACTGAATAGTAGTGGCACCACAACGTCTCCTTGAGGAACACACTTCACTTTTAATGAACACCTATTGAATGTGTATAGTGAAGTATACACTATTGAACTTAACAGGCCGGCGAACCTCTCCTCGAATTGCATTCAAGCAACACTCCAACCAACTATGTATGATATCTCCAATAAACTTCTCATCCAAATTCAATTCCAAAGACACTCAAGAATCCCAGTCTGATCCTAAATCAAAATATTTTCCACAATTATCACTCTTCCGCTGCTCGACATCAAGTTTGAGTCACACACCCATGCTAGTTACGCCCCGAAACCCGGCCAAGGTTTTGCAAGCGAGACATTCTGTGGAAGATTTTACACCCTAATAATAAGGGATTGTGTTGAATAGAGGAAAAACTGCTGCCTCAAGCTGGGAACGCATATTATATTGGAGATTGTCACGGATAAGTGAGCGCTCCTGTTGTGCAAAGTGGAAGCTCAACGTTCCGATATGCACTACACCTACATGTGTACACCTTTCTCTCTCTCTCTCTCTTTCTCTCTCTCCTTGTTCCTTTTACCTTTCTCTTTACGCTTGATCTATTCCAAAAGACCCTATTGTCATTGGACAATAGATGCCCCAAGACACGCTTTGCACAGGAGGAATGGGAGGAGGAAAAAAATAAATTGAGTCAACAAAGTGACAGTAAACTTATCGTGATGTCACGATCTTTGCAGGGGAGGCTTTGAGGGCTTAAAATTTAAGGATGGGTGTTAATAAACAAATGTTTTGACAAACTCCTTCGGATTATGACTAATTAATTTTATTTGATGTTGCAAACACTGTCTATTTGTTTTAAGGTACTATTATGTCATTATGCTCATCTTGTTAAGTCATATATTCTCCTCTTATTCTCATCTAATTTTATGATTTATTGGAATAGCTATTCTTCAAAATGAAAAGTGCCAAAACATATTACTCTATGCCTCTGGCATGATGAGTGTCACAAATAGACAACTGTCAAATTTGATTGATTGGCAACCTGTTCTGATGAGATGGTGAATATTCTTTCAGTGAAGTAGTCTCAACAATATATGTAGATCATGTTTTGTTGCATGAAATATCTTTTGGAATTAATCCAGTGCCAGGTGGTTTCCATTAGGTACATATCATTTCTGCAGTACAAATTCTTCTCTTTCTGCATACATGTCTCATAATTTTATCCATGAATTGATTCTAAAAATTCTATGAACAGCAATTGGACACTTGTGACAATTTGAGGCATCCCTTTTAAATATCAATTTAAATAGTGATGTGCAAATAGTTTTCACATTTAATTTTGTACTCCATATGACAGTTGCTCTTTTTTCCATTATTCCCAGGTTCTCTCACTTTGTCTCTCATGCACGCTAATGATCCATATATCAATTAAACAATATTCGCCATTGTAGAGCACTGTAGAACATTGTACCTACAAGCATACACAGCACTTTGAAGGTATCAATATGCAAAACATCAAATATCAATACACAATCTCCCAGACCTCAAAATGATATTTAAGGAGGTCAAGGCACTTTTGATGAAGAACACTTTTCTACCAAGACAAGACAATAGATAACTATAGAAAATCCAAAAAGGGCAACCCAGCCATTAGAGGGGCTGCCAACAGCAATCACCTTCTATTGGCATGCATAGGATAAGCCCTGATCATGCTGCATTTCCCTAAATACACCTGTAGATTTCACACAAGCAAATTCATGACCATGCGTAAAAAGAAAAAAAAAATAACTACAAAAATAGATAATGGCCCTGTCATATCCCCCAAATGATATCAGAACCATATAAAATATATACTATATACAATATACACAAATACTTGCCTGCGTGGGCATAATAGATCCCTTCAGCTCTGTGGTTTATTCCAAAAGAACAGTACTGAATATGGTCCTTTCAGTATAATTAGAAAAGGCATAATGACGTGGAAACATTTTGCCCTGAAGGAATTCGGAGCCTGTTATCTCTGCCAGCTTAATATCAATATCGGTGAAAATTTTGAAGGTCGGAGCCGAGAAGAGTTCACGGTTATATTTAATAATAAGGCAGGATGTCATGGTAATTTGAAAATGAACAATACCTTGATTTCGCTGGTTGCGTTTATGGCAGAAGTATCAGACACACTAAATTAAAGCAGGAAAAAATTTTGGGTGCCATCCACCAGCCGACTCTCTGAAAATGTCCCAACCTAAAATTTGTTATTTTATACTCAAAATTGAAAAGAAAATCACAGAAAAATGATGGATAAAATGCAACAACCTGAAATGTTCTATAGCTTTTCACGACGTTTGAGTCTTATCTTCCAAATGAAATGTGTTCATTCATTCATTGAAAATGAAAGACAAAATAAATAATTTGTGTATTCTTCACATTTGCCATTTGTCCAAGCTGATATCAATAATTACTCATCATAATTTACCTCTCAACTCTCAGTGACACAAAATTTGGGCAATTGATGATGCATCTTAATATATGTGTTCTTGCATTTATGGTGTTTTCATGCTACTAGTAATCCTGATAAAAAGCCAAAACAAACCATTTCCTCCTTCAAATTTTTACAAATAGATTTGTTAAATTTGCAGACATACACTACTTAAAAGTATCTATAGAATAGGAATTACCTTGAACAATCCCATTATGATTTTTAAAATGGGGAACCTTTACTAAATGTTCGTCAGGAGTGGGATCAATTCGTCCATCTATTACATATTGCAGTCTCTTCTATTGCAAACTAAACACACACAGAAACAAATCAAATCTGTTTACACTTGTTGTGGCAAAGGCCCACTGGAAAGGGTCATTACATATTTCCATTTGATTGATTATCAGGTGAACAATAGGAGAAACTCAAGTTTAAAAATCGGGAATTTTAAAATATACGTCAGGAGTGGGATCGAGTTCATTGTGTCATTAGATGGAACCTTGCTCAATAAAAGCCAACCATACAGAACTTAATTAAATCTATTTACACTTGCATTGTAAAAATTATAGGCCGACTGGAAAAGGTCAGTGCACATTTACAATAAATTGATTCATCCCTACTGTCCAATTAGAGTGCAGTATGTTATTGGAAAAATTAGTATGGTCAGCAAAGCTGCCAACATGAGACAGTAGAAATTAGTAATAATCCTCCAACAAATTAGTAATCTCCCCATATTATACATTGAAATGTATGGTACTTATGTTGTCAAAATTGGTAATCTCTCGTGAATTTTACACAAAACATTAAATATTTATGCAAAAAAATTAGTAATAATTACTCAAAAAATTAGTACCAGTTTGCAGCTATTGGTCAGAGATGGTGAGCAATGGTATAGTGGTTTAGTGGTTTTGACTCTCACCTTTCAACCAGAGGGTCATAGGTTCGAAACCCACCTACAAGTATGGTGCTACTTTCCTTCAGCAAGAAATTTCTTATTGTGCTGCACTTGAATGGGGATGGCAGGAAGAAATTCCTTGGAATGAGGAGTGCCACAATGACGGCCAGCTAAAGCCTGAGAATAGTAAGTGTAAAACTTCCAGCGCCATGAGCATCGTTAAAGTGGACCTGTGCGCTTAACAAGTCGTCATATAATTATCATTATTCAGGGCATAGACAATTATGAGAATTGCTATAGTATCACTGTGGTGTTGTGGTTTGACTCTCCCCTTTAACCCAGAGGGTCATAGGTGTCATGTCATTTATTTAATTCAACATAAAATTTATCCATGCTTTGCTGCACTTAACCCAGGTGAGGTGGGTTAAGTCAAAAGCCAAAGTAATAATACAAAAGAGACTTCAGCCCTCTGCAGAGTGGAGTTGCATGATGTAAATAGCTTGTATCATTAATATCATCATTAGCTAATTGACTTTGGCAGGAAAGCGGCCTGGAATCGTAGATCCCCCACAGCACTAAATGTTGTATTTACGCTGCATTTATGCTGCATTCACATTGACCCAATACATCTCCAAACCGAAAAATATCCCGTCCTACATGCGAAAGTATCCTTGTGTGTGAACGATCACCTATGGGAGAAACAAGAATATCACCTATTTCCCCGCAACTGGGATATGCTGCTGGGAGATATGTGAACACGGGATAAATGTGAATGGGTTGTACATGTCTCAAAGGGATAAGAGATCAATGGTGCATAACAAACTCCTAATTCTCAAATTCCTTCTATTTTGTGAAGAGGTACAGGGTTGAATTCCCACAAAAAAAACTANTTTCAGGTTATATTTCACATGTTTTCTTACAATTTTACAGTGATTTTTTTTTAATTCAGTGAAAAGCAAACAACAAAAAAAGAAAAATACTGGTCGGCTGATTTTTAGATGTTTGCTAAGTTTTGAACATCCCCAAAATGTTTTTCGCCCAAACAACATATTGGCAAATTTGCTGATGAAAACATATCACAATAATTGCTTTATATTCCGCAGGAGTGCTAGTACCCGACACCGGTGCAGCCCAGAGCCCACAGTCCCTATCCACCTCCTATCTCATCTGGATACTGGTAGTTGTCGCATTCGTTGCTTTTATCCTATTCATCTTCGTTGTCGTTGTCATCTATCGCCGACGTAGCGATTCAGTCACCTTACCGTTCAGGGACTTTGGAGGGCGTTTTGCTGTCGGAGTTCGGGTGAGTGCAAGACATTTGACCCTATTTGCTTATAAGAATTTGTTTATAGCAATAGGATTTTATGATAGAGATTCAACCTATTTCTCTTCAAATTTTGTTATGTGTTAAGTAATGATTGAATTCTTTTTTGTTTCTTGTGGGTTCGATTTCATACCAGAATTTCATTTAAATTTTCAAACAGGATTTAGCCTATGATAATGAATGTTTGAAAAGAGTATGATTATGCATTTGTTTTCTTCTTGACAATAGAGGGCATACTTTGAGTTAAGGTAAACTTTGGTATTGAGTGATTGAAAACAATGATGGGCTGTGAAACTTGATTTGATTTGGGGGTTGCAAATCGTTTAATCAGTGAAGGTCAATAATTTCTGCCAACTGGTGTCTAATTTGAATACATTTCATCTTTATTCCGGAACATTTATACCCAATATGGCTGAACCAGATGAACTAAATTTGGTGTGTCACCCTTCACCATTGGACCCTTTAAAAATGGGCCAATATGGACTTTTTTTCCAATTTTCACTCAAGTAAAAAAATCAATGTAATCATTCAATAACATACAACCTGAAAAGCAGGTTTTGGATGCATTTGCTTTTTATTCCCTTGTCTGATTTCACATGAAATCTGTTAAAAATAACTTTTTCCAACCAAAATTTTTATAATACAGTCAAACCTGTCTATAGTGGCCACTGTCTATAGTGACCATCTTTCTATAGTGGGCACGTAAATTCCCTCCAGGTGAAAATGCATGTTATGGAACCAGTCTATAGAGGTCACCTGTCTACAGTGGCCACTTTTTCTGTTTCCCTTGGGGTGGCCTCTGTAGACAGGTTTGACTGTATGGCATTCCAAGCTGAAGACAAATTTGTTACCTTTGTTGAATGAAGTGCTTGGGGGTGTGACATTTCAAAATTGTGCTTGTGAGAGGCCAGGCAAAATGTTTTCTTTGAAGCATATAACCTTTTCCATCGTATTGAGGTCTGAGATTAAAGGGGAACTTCACCCATACATTGATGCACTCTCAGCGGATGAAGAAAAGTACAATGATGAAACTGTGAAAATTTGAGCAAAATCCAACAATCCATTCAAAAGTTATGAATTTTCAAAGTTTTGATTTAAACCCCTCATGGGCTCCTTAAATTGGCAACGTACAGGCACAAAGTGGCTGTCAACATGGAGAACTCTCCATTCACTTTGTACACAGAATTTCACATTTTCTTCTTTTTCTAGAAAAGTAGAAAATAAAGTGCATGCAAGTAAATGTGAAATTCTGTGTACAAAGTTGTTTATTTGAGAGAAATAATACAAAAGAGACTTCAGCCCTCTGCAGAGTGGAAATTTATGATATAAATAGCTTGTATCATTAATATCATTAAGCACTGATACGTCTCAACACGGCAAAATCTCCCATCCCACTGGGGAAAGTACCCTCACTTGTGAATGTTCACCTATGGGAGAGACAAGAATCTCATCTATTCCCCAGCAACTGGGAAATGCTGCTGGGAGATATGTGAACACGGTATATGTGAATGGGTTGTACATGTCTCAAAGGGATAAGAAATCAATGGTGCATAACAAACTCCTAATTCTCAAATTCCTTCTATTTTGTGAAGAGGTACAGGGTTGAATTCCCACAAAAAAAACTAAAATACTGTTTATCACAGACATTTTAAGGGTCATTAATTTTATTGTTAGCAGGATTTTACAAAATTTGCTAAAAATCCCACACTCTATAATGGCTGTATTATTAAACAAAAAAGAATACTGCTAGCTTTGTAAACTATTTGTAATTATTATTTTGAATACATTCTACAGAGGATTTTTATATGGGACTTGACCTTAATTTTAAAAAAAGTTTGTTCTCGGGCTTTCAAGATTTATTGGAACAATGGTTGCTAACTTCAAGAACCAATTAAGGGTGAATTAAGTTTTCAAGTGAAATAAATGCATCATAATCCATCAGAAAATAATGAAATTTCACTGGTCCAGAGTTTATCTTTTCTGACAAATAAAATGAAAGGGGAACAATTTAGTAAAATTAGAAAACTTGGACTAGTTAATCTGTAGGAATATCCCTATCCCCAAAGAAGAACAAAAACAAGACAACTACCATGGGGTGAGGTGAACAGGGATGCCAGGTCAAACAGGGAAAAAACTTAGACCATTAAATATTCCTTTTTGACGAGGTTTATAACCCAGTGGACCCTGTTATGAGATAAATCTTACAACATTGAAAAAATAAACAAAGAGTGAAAATATGATATAATTATATCTGATTAGGTCTGATGCCTTTCTTATGCTATGTTCTTCTGTGTTATTTTCCACTCTCTCAATTTCTATCTGTGAGTGCCTTGAGCACTAAATCATAGATTTCATGCCTTGCAAGTATGAATTATCATATTATTAAAGTGACTGCGCAAGTTTTGTCCGTATTCAACTTGCCATCTCAGCTCGCCCCGTTATACAGTGCTCAATTTCGCAAAATGAGAAAACAGTCACCAAAAAGAACTCCCATCAATCCCAGAACAACAGATTCAAGCTGAAGATTGTAAAGGTTCTTGAAGGATGACAAATGGGAATACGTATCAGGCCTCAAAGTAGCCTAATGCAAGCCAAGGCAATTAACATGGGTGCCCACTTTGCTTGCCTTGGTGCCCGCTTTGGGTTTCCCTATAGTTCTCCATTGTTTTGCCTTGAGTGGAAAAGTACACGTCATCAAAATTGCCTTGATGTAATTCTATTTCAAGCCTGTAAAATAGTCAAATTCTGCAAATTCATGTGTTAACACAGATCAAGTCAAAAGGAAAAAATATACAACAATAAATCAGAGATGAAAACATGAGCTCAATTTGACCATTCTTGTCAACTCAGAAGTTATGAATGTCAATCACAATGTATATCAACATGTTGCAATTTTTTCAGCAAAATTGAAATTCATACATCGCGTTTAAATATCAATCCATTTATGAATAGCCTAGGGATATTTACCTGGCATCTAGATCTGGTTATATTCTCGAAAATTCACATTACCTTCATGAAATGCATTCAAGTAACCTGCAGTGAACCGCACTGATGCAAGGCTGATGCAAACAATTGAACAATACGTGACCCAACGACACAAAAAACTTTTGCGCTTTCATTATGTTGTGATCCGCCGCAATGATACGCTTGTTACTTTGTTTAAATCACAATTAGTTGAATAGCCTTTTCATGAGAGAGCGCACTAGCACAAAAGCCGAGCTATTTTCCATCTACTTTGCGTTGGTGACTTTGCACGATGTTTATGCCATTGGAGAGTGTCTGAATTGATGGTTTAATGGAAATCAATAAATGCTTTGGCATGCTGGCATTGTAAATTATTCTCATGAGAAGTGTATAGCCATTCATCTACATTTCATAAGTTATTATAATTCTATAGAGGGTTTACTGTTTTTCCAATGTTCTTATATATTTCATGTACAAGTTTGCAGAAAAAAATTATTTTGAACACCCTTTCAATTATAAGCCCCATACATAGAAATAATATTGAGTAACCCCTTCAATTCAAATCATTATGATGGATTTATGACTTTTATGTGTCATTTATAGTCTATTTGATGTGTTTTATAAGCATTAATTAATTTCTGGTTGTAATAGCTTTAAATCAATATTGATATACAAACATGTTGATATACGAACATGCTCAAATGGAGATCTAAAATTACTCAACTTTCTACAAGTTAGGTGTTATGAATTTGTTCCCAAAGGATTCAGATTATTTGTTTCTTTGATAACTTAAAGATGGAGAAATTAATTTCCATTCATTCATCAGAATATGTTCATTTTATAAAGAATAATAATTCAAGATTTCACTCTGGTCAAGACACTACAGCTTAATAATCACAAGTTCTCAATGGTTAGTCTATCAACCAGCCAGTAGAAATGTTGACACATGCCCAAATGGAGGTACTTTTACTGCACTAAGGGGGTGCTGATCAAAAGTTGCAATTTATCGCAAGTTGCAGTTGATCAGAATGCGCCAATCAAAATCACTGTTTCATGTGCGTCTTGTTAAATGCGCATACCGTGCGCGAATGAAAATGCGCGTTACAATTTGCAAAGTTGCAGTTGATTTGCAATCGATTTTGAACAACACCACCTTAGTCCAATAGCTCAATCATCTGTGTTTCAAGTATTCCCCTAAATAAACAATTGTGAGTTCAATTCAAATGCAAACTCTGATACATAAGTGATTCTCATGACAACTAGATTCGGTCTGTCATGTGACACACCCATTTGAGTCACATGACGAATCCTACACAGTGAGGCATATGATAGACACAACTGCCAGGTTTGTCATGTGACACACAGGGCAAAATAGGCGGGTTTACAAATAGATTTGTAAACCCTCCTATTTTATGCATTTCCTATAAACAAAGGTTATTCTAAACAACCCGAGAGCTTTCCCAACAAAGCATTAACTAATGCAAACTTGATTTTAATTATAGTTCAATAGGCGGGTTTACAAATAGATACAAAATTTATGCATTCCTTATAAAGCTTGCTCAAGAGGCTTCCCCAATATTGCAAAAAAAATAATGTATGCAAACTGGATTTCAAGTAAGTTCGATTGTGATAAATTGGTTGAAGGAATATCACATTTATCAGTGCATTCGTTGACAAGAATCGTGCATACATTATTCAAATATCCCGAGCTCTGAGAAAGTATATTGGAATTATATTTCTGAGGATGGGCTAGCAATACTATTTTTCCGAGGGGCGAAGCTCCCGAGGAAAAATAGTTTTCTTTGCTAGCCCATCCGAAGAATTATAATTCCAATATACTTTCGAAGTAACTGTTCGGGATATTTGATTTATATCTCTTAAAAAGAGATAAAAACTACAACTTACTCAGATACTCGGCTCAACCGTA
>BQKZ01009614.1:5497-20571 GCA_036244855.1 Temnopleurus reevesii
GATATTTTAGTAAAGTTTACAATACTTCACATACATTTAGGAACTAATTTGTAGTACTCCAATATCATTAGTTTTTTAAACATTGATAATAATTGCCCCAATTAAATACCATTTTTTGCATTTTGCTGTCCTAATCTACTTGTACATTAAAGTAAACCAATTTAATGAGCATATCCAATTTATATGCATACATGTACTCTAAAACACACATTATTCTTGATAGCCTGAAAGCTTGCCTGAGGCTTGCCAAACACTTTCCCAACATAGCAACAAATAATGAAACTGAATGCCAATTATAGTATTTCAGTTGATTAACAGATTCAAGTAATACCACATAACTACGCTCACTGGCAAGAAAAAATGTATCAATTTGAATCAATTTAACTGGCCAAATGAGCCGGTAAATAGAAGGTTAAATAGGCTAGTACAATATCCCCATTAACTCATCAAATCGATGTTCAATAGGAATATTTAAATAGTGGTACAAATCAGAGGAAGTGATCCTATGCCTGTTGTCTATGCGGTCAGGAAACTATTCGTGTGTGGCAATTAAATCATGATTTGTCATTGACGGAATCAATCTAATTAATCAGAACGGTGTCGTTTCAATGTCGTATTAAACCTCCCTGACAAAATATAGTACAGGTCTGCTATCATGTGACTAAAAATAAAGAAATAGATGTTTAAATACTTTTTATTCTCCAGTCATAAAATTTCCCAATTGTTTCAGTTATATGTTTCTGCCAAAATAGCAACCTTCTACATGTAGATTTAATACAATAAAGATCTTAATTGATGAAATAGTCATACAATGGAATTTCATTTATAATAGGCGGGTTTACTACTAGATGCAAATTTTATGTATACCTCTAAACACAAAGGTTGTTCTTGACAACCCGAAAGCTTGCCGGAGGCTTGCCCGACATAGCAACAAGTAATGTATGCAAACTGGATTCCAAGTATTGTAGTCTTATTGTTATCAACCGGCCTATGGAATACCGCATAACTACTGTACGTTAAACGCACATAAATTTGAATATATAAGTAAACCCGCCTATTCCATAGTAATACTGATCGGATAGTTATTGTATGCCTACCATGAAGCTTTTCGGAACTGAAGTGTAATGCTACCTTTTGTGAGACTTTACAACAACAAAAAATGAAACTTAAGTGATTCATATTCAGTGTACACAATACTGATTGTAATTCTGAATCGTGAATATTGTTATAGTTTCTTTATGAGTGTAAATAGGAAAAAAAATCATGTGATTCAGAATGATGGATGATAGGTAGAAGTTGTTTGTTGATTATAGACAATGGCAATATGATAGTATTATAGACAATGGCAATATGATAGTAAGTTTCCTGTCACATTAGCAGTAACTATAGTTCGATTGCATATTGTTTGTTATCTAATAGTTTTACTTTCGCTATGTAACATATTTGAACTAAGTTTGTTGGCCTCTGAAAGTTTGTTGCACTTTTGACTATTCATTCCATGAAATGGTTAGAAACAAAATTATGGGAATATGATGATCATAATGCTCACTTTTATCTTAACCGTCCTTTTAATTGATTTCCAACAACAACATTTTTGGCAATGTTGAATGCATTCTTCTTTCCTCAGATTATCATGTTTATTGTTCCAAGAAAAACGATTAAAGCTAGAAATACATCATAGTTCGTAAACAATAACATTCATGTTGTCAAACATAGATACAAATTACTATTTTTGCACCTGTAAACTGGTTTTGCTTCATCAATATGTGTATGATTTTTATGTTATATGTTGCAAAGTAACTCGATTCACACATGTAGGTTTCAGCCATTGTTTTTTGTTGCGATGCACATTGTACAATCAAAATAACATGCAATGGTTGGATGCTTGTACTTGAATTATAGTGAAAATGACTAATATTGCTTTTATTTTTATTGCTATTTTTCTATCTTGCTTTTCTTTTCTAGGATACTTCTGAAAGACAAAAATATCCAGACCATCTACAATATTCTAGTAGCAATGCTAATCGTCATCATCATGAACACATTTATCACAGATCTCCTAGATACAGGCAGGTAAGTCCATAAAATTAACTTTTTGTTGTATTACTGTTGAACCAGTTAGGACTAGTTGATCCCTGTGTAAAATCTATTGGGTTGTCATATTTTTTTTTTTTTGGGGGGGGAATCATTGGATCTGAGATGTTCCACAATCTTCAAGTAGCAATGCTAATCATTATCATCATTAACAATAACACATTCATCATAGACCAATTGGAACTAAAATTTAGTTGATTCCTGTACAAAATTTATTGGGTTGTCACATTTTTCTTGAACCAATGGAACTAATTAAACATTCTGCAATATTCAAGTAACAATGTTAATTGTCATCATTATGAACACGTTCATCACAGATCTACTTGATACTGGCAGGTAAATGCAAGAAATTAACAGTTATCCTCTTATTTTGAAAATAGTTTGAACCAGTTAATCATTGTGTAGAGCCTTTGGAGACCGATAATCGATGAGTTAATCTACCTTGCAGTTAGCCCTTTGCTTCTTATACAAGTGATTGATCCCTTTTAAAAGAACTATTTGAAAGTTGGTCAAAGAGTTTAAGGAGAATTAATCCCAGACATTAATGTGCTATCTGTGGATGGAGAAAGATAAATGATCAAACTAAACATTCAAGCAAAAACGGATGATCCGTTCAAAAGTTATGAATTTTCAAAGTGTTGATTTACATTTCTCATTGGGCCCGTTAGATTTGCAACTTTTGTATGAAGTAGTCCTAATAGGGCAGTGATATAGTTAAACATGGGGTAGGGATAGGGTTATGTTTAAGGTCAAATGAGGTCAACTTTGTAGATTTTCCATCAGATATATTGTTGCCAGAGAAAATATCATACAACCAAAATTGGAAATACATACAGATGAGACCAATAAAGTCACGTTGCCCCGTAATTCAACAATTATCTATGAATATCATACATGTACATGTATGAATATAAACGTGTGTTGCATAGATTTCTTTGTTCCCCTATTGTCTCTGTATAATGTGCACATCGGAATGCTTGACATATAATGGATGAAATTTACAACCTAATAGTCTGATGTACGCGTCTCAAGCGTTCAAACCACTGGCCGAGCTTGTTCCTGGTGACGAAAATCTACCTTGTAAAGTAGATTTTCAAACCAGTTGAGAAGTCTAGTTTCACGACTGCTTGGCCCATTCAGACCTATCGTTAAACTAGTTTCTGTAACTTGTTTCTGTTAAAGTGGTTTAACGCCTTACATGTATATCTGAACCGGGCCTTTCAAGATGTCGTGACTGTCATCCAACTGTCAAAAAACATGATCTGTGTACGTCAAAGAAATTGTATGGATTGTGAGTCATGTCAATAGATAAAATCATCTTATCGTTAAAAGATTACTGAGGTGGCCCAGTGTAATTTGGAATCAATAAAAGAAATCCAACATTCCTTTACTATTTGATTTTAGGATTATGGATGGTTCGATTCTCCATTGGTAGCTTTGGAAATAATTTAATACTGCTTCTCATGTTGCCCTGATTGACTTATAGTTTCAAAACTGTATTTGTCAGTGCCAACAAATTGAGAAATGATATCCTCCAAGCCTCAGGATTTTTAACTTCTTACCCCTTCCCATCCAGCAATTCATACATATTCACACACCCACATGTATACGTGTTAACCCCTCTAAAAGTTCACATGTTTTTCTGTGTGTGTGTTCGTGTGCATAAAGAGTATTTAAGATTTTGTTACCATGGACAGAGAACGCATCACTGACAATACATGCCTTTAGAGTTGTTCCTATCAGGGAGCATTTTGGGCAGTTTTTCTAGTATGGAAGCGATCTCGCGCAGTTTTAACAA
Organism: Temnopleurus reevesii; assembly: GCA_036244855.1. Taxonomy (NCBI): domain Eukaryota; kingdom Metazoa; phylum Echinodermata; class Echinoidea; order Temnopleuroida; family Temnopleuridae; genus Temnopleurus; species Temnopleurus reevesii. The sequence goes on from BQKZ01009614.1 coordinate 9,390, forward strand.
TGTGAACACCGGTGTGTAATAGAAAAACTACCCATAATGCTCCCTGATATGAATAACTGTTAAGGCACACATCCAATTTAGAACCGAGGACTCACAATCACTGCAGTTCTGATTTGACAAATTAAATGTAATCCAACCGAGGACATATACCCTATACTACTTTGAATGTATTTTTATTTTACATTGCTACATGTTCATATGCAACCATGTCTAACATAGAATTAAAACAGTGGACAGTCCCCCAATTATGAAGCAGGAAATTGCAGTTTTTTTTAATAATTTCAAGAGGGAAGATAAACGTATGCTACAAGTAGATCTTATTACTGGTATGAAAATAGTTTCAGCTATACAGAGTCAATTTTAGTCTGGTAAAATCAAGCATCCAAGGTTAGCTTAGTACTCAATAATGTATAATATCATATCACATTGTAAATTATTTTCTCACCAATTGCTACCTTTTTTATGATAGATGAACCAAATCTAAGAGAAAATTAATCATGAAAATATAGTACAGTATTACATTTCCATTGTACATGTACTGTATGACATAATAATCTTTAGATTGTATGTTGTTTTTTTTATTTAATTATTTTGAGATGTGTGTATGTCTCTTTGTCAGTGATTTCCCATGCAAAACTAAATTAATGATTTCTTATCATATTTCTGGTTTTAGAGGTTTTGAGAGTAGATTTTGCATTCAAATGTTCCCATTTTGACAATATGACGAAAAAATGCTAATGTTGGTATGTTTTTGCTGAACATTGAAGATAGCAGTTATTTATTATACGGTCCCATCACTTTGTCTTTTTTTAAATGGAACAGCTCATAGAAATGATATCCAAATTCTAGCTAGCATATGTTTTGGTAACTGCAACTCATCTACCTTAAATGAATTTCAACAGCAAAACAACACTCAATAAACACCAACATTGGGGACAATGAACTCCTCAGACTCTGGACTCATTGTTTCATTCCGTCATGAAATATAGTGTTGATTTAAAGCTTTGAAGTGACAATTCAGGGAGATTCTCCGTGGTCTACTCATCTTCTTTATCGGTCATTGGTCCATAGCTCACCTCCATTTAGATCAATTATTAATCAAACTTTGCACTTTGATTCATTCATTTGTCTGTTTATAGATCTATATTTGTTTACTGTATCAATGAAAAATTAAAATTTCATCATTTATATTTTCCCATGTGTATATTAAAAACATGACATTAGTGAAAAAATGCACAGTCAAAACTTTTATCATTTCCAAAATGGATACTTTTCATTCCCAGCTACCTGAAATGTGTAAAGGGGTGTTGCTAGAAAGTTGCAATTGATTGCAAATCTACTGCAAAAATGAAATGCATTTTCATATGGGCTGAATTTCTACTAAATAATAAGTTATGCATGAGACACTGATTTTCGTTGGTGTGCGCCAAGTAACTGCAACTTGCAATTGATCGCAAGTTTATAGCAATGTCTCTTAAGATTAAAGATAACCAAATTGGAAATCCATGTTTAGATATTTGTATGTATAGTAATTGCCAGGTAAAAATTATCCATTACATCATGGATCTAGTTCCATGATAACATTTTAGAATAATAAATTTCTGCACTTTAGGCCAGAAATGAAAACAAAAATACATTCTGGATGATGCTACTATTCAAAACAAGATTGCTTCAACGCCAGAATAGAGTATATCACCATTTTCTTACTTTAAAAAAAATTGCCAAGTGGTGCTATTTTGCGTTTGAATTAAAACTTTTCATATATATTCAAAATTATGTAACTCACTGCACATAAACAATCTTGTGTATTAATGAAATGATCTCCTTTTGTATTTTCATTTCAGTATACGTCTAGACTTTGGTCTGCTACTTCGTTCCTTTGGCCAGGCCCCTATCGTTCTCTGGACCTGGTTCTTGATGCAAGTCTGGGCGATGTTATTATTCTATTCTACCTTCCAGTACTGGGCTCAACATGATTCCTGTCACTACTCCCCGCTGAGGTAATAATGATATTTATTTTAACTAGATATATCCTTTTCACAAGGTTCCTGACTGTATTCAGGGAGATTTGGGAGAGCAATTTTTAGTTTTTTCCTCTCTAAAGAAAGGTCAGGAAAGCTGAAACGTTGCCTCAGCTCAGGAAATAAAAAAAATTGAAGCTCTCACCAGCTTCGCTCATCATATACGTATCATCATCTTCATGATCATCATCTTCATGATCATCATCATCATCATCATCATCATCATGATCATCATCATCATCATCATCATCATCATCATCATCACCACCACCACCACCACCACCACCACCACCACCACCACCACCATCATTATCAACATCATCATCTTCATCACCTTCATCATATTCATAATTTGCCATCATCATCATTCCCACCATTACTGTCATCATGATTACCATCGGTATCATTACCATCATTATCCCCAGCATCACTATAATTAATATCTTCATCGTTGTCATTATTACCATCGTCATCCACCATCACCCTCATCATCATCCTCATCTTCACTTCCAGTGATATAACCATTATAATCATCATCCTATAGACAAAATTAACACTTTCTGATAATTATTTCCCTCTGAAGATTATACATTCCTGATAAGGCATGGCTGCTGGTATATATCTTCTACCAGTGTATCTTCCTCTACGTACCGATGAGGGCGATCTTCATCAACTCCCTCCCCCTCGCATCCTCCGTCATCGTCTCCGCTGAGCAGGTCAGACTTCTGATGAAGATGCATGCCTTCATGAGGGAAAATACCCCAAGAGCATTGGCATGGAAACAACAGAGGAGAGAATGCAAAAGTAAGCACTTTTCAGCAGGTGTTTTTTATGCTGTTTTATGGACAAATATTTCTCATGTACATAGTCTTCTGCCTCAAGAACCTATAGTTATCTGCATGTTCTTGTATGGTAATTTACACACCCAAATTGTAAACTTCCTTGTTTCTTAAAAGGAAGTTTCTTGATTTTATATCGAATGCACACGTTTACTTGGAGAATTTGGCTATGCTACACTCCGGGGAGAGATAACTTTTAACACCTCCAGGGTAAAGAAATGTTTTGTGTCTTGACATGGCAAATACATCAACACTTACCATCTTCATTTCGTTAGCCCTTGAAAACCAGACTACATGGAGTAGTGATGTACATGTACATATAGGCATTGGTTATCTGAAAGCTCCATGAGCATCAAATAACATCTTAATCTTGTCCTCATACAATCTTTCTTTCAGAAGCCACGAATGGTCATGCTAAGAAGCAAAAAGAATCATCATCAAACGATGGTGATGTGGATAGTACGCTCTCTAACAGCAACCAGCAGGAAGAAATTGTGAAGACACCTTGCCCAGACTTCTCCAAGTATCTCTACTTTTTGTTCTGCCCGACCCTTATCTATCGAGACAACTACCCAAGAACGGCCGAGATCAGATGGGACGTTGTGAGGACAAACTTCTTACAGGTAAGTTGTTATCTGATGTTATCAAATTTGTAAGTATTCCTTTTTATTTGGGGGAGAAGGTTGGAATACCAAAATCTCCATCATTTAGTCTTGCCCGACCTTATCTATGGAGACAACTACCCCAGGACGGCTGAGATCAGATGGGATGTTGATTTAGCAGAAATTGTTTGAAACAATTTTGTTTACATGATTTAGATATCAAATCCAGGTAAACATTACAAAGCAAAACCTTTAGGCCAAAGTCTCAAGATAACTGAGACTCTAATTATAAAAATATTGCATTGTCAACAAATTGTAAAAACGATATAAACTAATTGATTGAAGCAAGTCTCTTGCTTTATGACATTCAAATGTATTGTGAAAATTTCTTTAAATTATTTGATTGATGTTGGTCAAATGATAGATCTTGCAATTGGATAGGGCCTACTCATGAAGAATTTATTGACAGTCAAGAACTTATTTCTGGGAGTATTAAACCATTACTTGCCCAATTTGGTAAGTGACAGTTTTTTATATTTGCTTGCCTAAAGCTTCAATTTTGTTGCCCTGGGCTTGGAGCAAATAGACTCACCCAATTTGGAAAGTGACAATTATACCCCATTCACATTGGGCTCAAACACCACTACAGTCGCGGGGCAGTCCCCCAAATGTAGCAGAGTTGGCTTCAGTATGAATGCTCCAGACCCGCTATGAACTATCCCGTGATAACACCACTCCGCTATAACTCTGCAATAAATTATCTCACTCAAACCCTAGTAACAGCACTGAGACAGGAGCGGGACAGAAGCGAGATGCCTTCAGTATGAATACACTCCGCTATAACTCCGCGATAAAGCATGCGTGGTTTGTTTACTTACCAATGTTTGCTCCGCAATCGGCTATACATGAAATACAAATAAAGCAACTTATGGATTTAAATTAATTTTATTATTATTTAGATAATATATCATATATATATATATATATATATATTTTTGCATACATTTTTTCGTTTTTTATTATTTTTTCATATAAAAAAATAAACAAGGAATACTGATCGAAGATCAAGCCAACACGTGTTTTGTTACGGAGGTCGTAAAAACCACCCGCCGCAGTATGAATGGGTACATAATATTTATCCCGCGACAGAAACAGGATAACTTTTCCACTGTGAATGCATTTACAGCGGGTTTATAGTGATGTTGCCTTCCCGCGACAGAAGCGAGATAAATATGAAAACCAATATGAATAGGGTATTTTATTTGCTTGCCCTAAGGCTCAATTTTGTTGCCCCAGGCATTATGGATTTGCAGCACGCTGATAAGTACATGCAATTTCCATTTTCATCTTTTTTCTGTCAAACCGATAATATATCATTTTCCCTATTGACCTATAGTGAACTCTACTATTTATCATTCACAATTCAAAGATGCCGATTGGCACTGACGTCGAAAGATCAGAACTTGAGCATTTGTTTTGATTATCTGTTTTGAGTATCTCAATGCAAATACTTGAATTCTACATGTCATATTGATTTGGCGCCCATAGTGCTACACCAAGGCTTTGTGTATGTATGTGTGTTTGCCCTTTGTTTCTATATCCGCTACCAGAGGCATAGAGATTTGTATTTCATATGTGGAGTTTAAATTGGTATCAATGTTTTGTGTGGAAAAGGTGGGGTCTTTTTGCTGATGAATATTTACTTAAAGATCCTACTGTGTCTGTGCAGCATGATAAAGCTGAATATTGCACTGGTTTTTAACAGCAGTCTGGTTAAACACAAAAACTCCAATAGCAATGATGATGATGATAATGATAAGGAGTATAAAAATAGCAATAATATGTCAGCAGCAACAGTACCAAATGATGACATCAGGGTCTTTTGTTACAGTTGGTTCTAAACAATTTCTTAATTGAAGAGAGTTGACCAGCTTTCTCATGATGTGCAAACGTAGAACGCAAGTAGAATGACGTTTCGGCTGCTGTATACGTCATTCTACCTACGTTCTACGTTTGCACACATCGTGAGACAACTGATCAACTCTCTTCAATGGTTCTTCACCACGATGAATCTCTTTCAAACCATACCAATTTTCTTGTGCGAGGCATCAAGCAGTGCCATTAGTACCTGGGACTCTATTTTGTTTGTAATCTTTATATCAGGGAAGGCATATTCTAATGCACTTATTGAGGGTCAACTCCCATGACAATGAATTGCAATTCTTTATGTCCAGTTTCTTTTGCTACAAAAGAATAGTAATTATTATCATTTCCATTCAATTTTATCCTAGTCATGCTTTAAAAAATGACAAGGAAATACAATTCACTTTTCAGTCTGAAAGATGCAAGTAAAATGAACTTAAGGACGAACTTTATAGTCAATGAAATATTAGAGGAAAGTTTAAGAATGTCATTCTTAATGGGAATCTTTCTCAAATGGAGATGAAATTCATTTGTCATAATTTTCATCAACATACATTTGCTTTTCTACATCAATCCAGGTTCTTGGATGTCTTTTCTACACCTTCTACCTTTTCGACTGCTTCTGCGTCCCGCTCTTCAAAAACTTCAACGAAAACACGATATCCTTGAAAAATTTCACAAGGGCGACATTTACGTGTATGCTTCCTGCGACTTTGATGCTCCTACTAGCCTTCTTTGCCATCCTCCATTCATGGTTCAATGCTTTTGCTGAGATGCTTCGGTTTGCGGACAGGCAATTTTACAAGGTAATTTAATCAGAATTAATTTGAGACTGTGTCCTATTTAAAACTCTAATAAGGTATGCTCTAAATATTATTATTGTATTATGACTGAGGCCAGCTTAGTTGTGAAAACTCTGCTATGTTTCTTTGCTCAAATTGACAGAGTTTTTTATTCCAGATATTCCAGATATTCCAGATATCTTAGAATAATAGATTAAATTTAGTATTCTTTTTTTTATTTCCAAAAAAGGCAAAAGTAATTACATAAATTTCACAAGGTTCACAAAGAGTGTTTCCAAATGCGTTTAAAGTGTTTTACAATTCATGATTGAGGCCATTCCATATATTATGTTGGCCTCCAATTTGCAATTTCCTTCCATGATTTCCTCTTTATCCTTTACATGACCAGATGCATCTGTGGTCTGGTCAACAAAATGTATTTTCCAGACACTTCTACGGATACAAATTAGCACTTTAATGAACATTTAGTCACTACTTGTACAAACCGACATGCAATTCAGGAAACATTGCACAAAACTGTCAAAGAAACATTGAAAATTGAAACAAGTTTTATTGTATTAATGCATATTTCTGTAGATTATTGTACTAATCACAATGTATTGGAATCTATGTAAAGAAGAAAAAAGTTGTCAAAATTTTTTTTCATCTTTACTTTGGATTGAATAATTTAAAGATTTATAATTGTCCCTGAAAGCAAAGTAATTTAGAGTAATTTGAGTTGCTAAAAACATCTCACAAGTTTCAGACATAACTCCAAATTTCTCAGCCTTATCCATTAATTTAGGGTGTAATTTTTTACACTGCTCTATTTGTCAGACTGTATAACAACCTTACTTTGGAAGATGTCACAATATAGCGATGTGTAATCAATTGATCATGATCTATAAATAGGTATTTGACAGCCGAGAGCAAATATTCTCAAAACAAAAGAACAAATATCTCAAATCTCTTGACCTGTCGTTTGAACCTTGGATAGACAGGGTAGATAGAGCATAAATAATGATTGATGCAGGGTTTTTTCACATATGATACATTAATTTTTTTGTAGTTATTATTCCAATGTTTGTCAATGAATGTGAACAAAACCATAGAAATGTTACATGGGGGTTTATCTCTTTGTCTCACTCTTGATTTTTTTTTATCAGCACGATTTTATTTTTCATCAGTGTTATTGCTGTTGTTATGATCCACCCATGTATCAATTAATGAAGGTAATTTAAAGGGGCCAATGTGGCTTTTAATATCAATTATTTTGAAAGTAAACAAAGTGCTTTGGCTGTATGTCAGAACATTACTCACTGTTTAGTACCTGCCTATGATGTTTCCCACAGGTTTAAGAGTGGGTGTGAAAAAAATATACTACCTATTGTGATAAAATTGATTAGAAATCAAATTGAGATTAATAACACATTACTGAAAAATTAAAACAATATCATTATGGAGAATTCTGATAATTCGCTATCTTGGGTATGAATTAATCAATGGCCATTGAATATCAGGCCTTGGATTAAACTACTGGCAACCTCATTTGGCATGAGGAGACGTATTCCTTTCGTCCTTCCTTTCAATTGTAAGCGCAATTCAGTCAAACTTTCTTTAGCTATCGCCTGTATATAAAGACCACCTTTCTTGATTCCTTATAAAGCAATCTACAAGTAAATTACCCTGTTTATAGTAACCACGTGCTCTGAAAGGCTCCATTTTTGTATCCCTTGTGTGGTCTTTATAGACAGCTTGGACTGTATAAAAAGGTGCCTTATTGAGGAAAGTGTCCTTGCTCTTACAGTAATGAAATCTAAGACCTCATATGTATTTTGCGAATAAGTTGATTAGTCATTTGTGAACTGGCCCAGAGTGGTGCGACATGGGAGTTGATGATTTAGGAATTTGGTGAGATAAAGATGACACTTGTAATCTTATCAACTACCGATACTCCTTTGTTTACATTAGATTGCTACTATTGTATCTCTGCATGCATGGAAGCCAACAAAAATGGGAGCTCGATCTTTGTATGCGTTTGACATTTAAACATAGAAATTTGTCAATACCACTTTCAGTTTCTGAATGATTCACAGATTTTATGATTTTTTCACTTGTGTACTCAATGTTTAATTTTGATAAGTATCTAAATTGATTGAATTATCTCTATCTTTCTCTGTGTCTCTGTTTTTTCCCCTTCTTTTGTGTACTCTATCCCTGTTGTTTGCCCCGCCTCTCATTCTAACTCCATTTCTCCCTTCTCCCCAATCGGTATTTCTCATTGTACCTCCCCTCTCTTCCTCCCTAGCATCCCCCTCTCTCTCCCTCTCCATCTCTTCCTCGCTCTACCTTCCTCTCCCTCCCCATCTCTTCCTCCCTCTCTCTCCATCTCTTCCTCCCTCTCCCTCTCTCTCTTTCATCTCCTATGTCTTTCTTTTCATCTCTGTTATTTGCTCCCTCTCATTCTGTTTTATCTAATGGTTCTCCCTATCTTCATTCCCTGCAGGACTGGTGGACGTGTAAAAACTACTCAACATACTACAGAACATGGAACATTGTCGTTCACGACTGGCTTTATACATACATCTACAGAGATTGTCAGGTACATCTACATTAAATCTAGAACCATCCTTAATTTTGGTCCCATGAACCCCCCCCCCCCTCATCCCTCCTTCATTTCTCTGAAAAAATATGGCAATTTTAGCTCTTCATTTTGAATAAACATTTTCTTGAAATTGAATTTGAAAAATATGCAATGGACTACAGAATGCGTGGATTTAATTTTGACAAAATGTCGAAATGCAGTTTGAATAGTGTAGAAGTTAATGTTTTAGCAGACGTAAGTTATTAGCAAATTTATTGAATTATAGAAACATTTAAGCATTAGCAGATGATTGATTTCATGTTTTGAAAGATCATTATGCACAAGTCTATGGGCATGATGATTGATGACACACTTATAAATACGTTGTTGTAAAGTCAGCAAAAGTAAAACCCGAGTGAAAATTTCAGCTAATGTAGTACTTATATAATTACATTTGAAGAAAAAAAAACTCCAGAAAGAGAAATGTCTTCAATCCACTTACATGTATATGACAGAGCTGATTAAAAAGACTTGGTAACATTGAAAAATAAATACTTTTTGCAATGTAATAGTGATAATATTGAAAAATTGTTTTAATAAACTAAAATTATTTTCTCTATTGACTCCTTTTTTTTTTTACAGCTTCTTGGCCTTCGGAGGATTACAAGTAGTATGATGGTGTTTGCAATATCAGCTTTATTCCACGAGTACATCCTTGGACTGGCCATGGGATTTTTCTATCCCATTCTTACCGTATTCTTTGTTGGTTTTGGAGGTGAGAAGTCGCATTGTAATGCATTTATCAATTCAAAAAGCAGACAGATATAAAGCAATGTGAACTAGTTTCTGGAAATAGCTAGGTACGACAAGATGAAAAAATGTTTGTTGATAGTTGATGATGATCTCTTTTTTAACATGGAAAAATGTGGTTTAATAAAATATTGAAATACAAAATCAGTGAATGCATGGTAGTCAAATATGAATGATATGGCTATACAGTCAAACCTGTCTTAGCGGCCACCTGTCTATAGCAGCCACCTGTTTATAGTGGCCAGTAAAAATTCCCCCCCAAGAAAAATACAGTGTTATAGACCCTGTATATAGCGACCACCTGCCTAACGCGGCCAGGGGCCACCCATTTTGCATCCCTTGGTCAATAACTGGCCGCTTATAGCGGCCAAAATATAAAGATTTTGACGTTACTTCATGTCTAAAAATTTGTATTTCTCGCGATGAAACATCGTTTGAAAGTTCTTCCCCGAGTCTCACTCAGTCAATAACAATTTCACACTCACCACCATCGCATTGACACACAATGATCACGGCATTCAAAGCCATCTTTCAGCTAAGAAATACTGCTTTAATAGATTATATCACGCTTAAACATCACAACATGCCGACTAATTAGTATTTAACACCCCTATTCATCACGAAACCGGGAGTTGTATTGTTTAATTTGGTTGAAAAGATCGATCTTCACACCTCGCGAACCCTTCGCTGCGCTTCATTGTTCTCTAATCCCTATTCATGATGACGATGATTGCGTCACACCAGAACAGGCTCGTTCAGCTTAATTCTTATTTGTAAATTTTTTCTAATTCTTTTTTAATAAGAAAAAATATTTTCCAATAATAAAATAATATTTTACTGAAGAAAATGATTATTTTAGAATATAGAATTAACTTACGAACGAGAATTTAAATTTTCTATACGCAAATAAAAGAATCTTTATGAACGAGGATCCAGACCCGGGAAATGCCTATAAAAGACGAAACTTTTGCTCTAAAAAACCATAAAATCAAAATATTTCAAGCTCCGTTGTTTGAAAAAAAAAGAAAAATGAAGCCTGGCGTAAATCATCGGTGGACTGATGGAAAACGCCATTATACACAAAGCATTATCATCATCATCATCATCATCATCACAATGGCAGCATCCGTACTTACCACCAATCAGCACGCACCGACAATCATCGCTCGCCAGTTTTCTTCAAGTTTTCCAAGTTTGCATTCTCTTATATTTTCAAGTTTTATTTCTTTATTTCAACATTGTTTTTTAAACATAGATATAAAAAAAGTAATAGACAGACATAGCATGACATTTAATTGTAAAAGGATCAAACAATCTTCAAACATCTTTTTACAAAACAATAAATAATTTTGACTAAAACATAATGAGTCTAAGCTTTTTAATACAGAAATAAGATAAATGTAAAAGTAAGAATAAAAAAAATATTAAAGTGTAAAGCAAGCAATGTACATAATACACTTGTGACTGCATTCAGAATCATGATTGATACATGCATCCGTTTCATGTTATGAACATTCAAAATGGCCGCCAACCTGTCTATAGTGGCCACTTTTGCTGTTTCCCTTTGCTGGCCGCTATAGACAGGTTTGACTGTAATTGTTTGCTTTGCTTTGCTTTGGTT
>BQKZ01009618.1:0-17504 GCA_036244855.1 Temnopleurus reevesii
TCCTTTTGACTCATTTGATTTCTTCTAACTTTTACTGCTTTCTTGCAAGTTTGGACAAATTCCACTCATTTATGAATAGAATATACGTCATTTTCACTCGTTTGTTTTCAGTATGTAATAAGCATAATAATTCTGAGTAACTCCGGTCATTAGGTGTACGTTGTTGCGTACTTCTTGCACCTTGTCTATGTTGTGGAACGTCCGCACCAATATATGTTGGAATCAATATCTTGAGCTAAAATTAAAACTTTAAATACTTATACATACTTACATATACATGTGGTTCCGTTCAAGCCACCTAGATAATATCCTTTTGGACAAAGACAATGAAAACTGCCTTCTACGTTATTGCACTCATGAGAGCATCCGCTGTCCCTGGTCAGACATTCATCCATATCTGAATAAATGATAGAAAACTATGATATTTATATTAAAATATACTTTGAAAGCGGTTCATCGTGGTGAAGAATAATTGGAGAGAGTTAATCAGTTGTCTCATTGTGTGCGTAACGTCATTATACTAACGTTCTACGTTTTCACATCGTGAGACAATTGATTATTACACTCTCTTCAATTATATTGAAATAGTTTGTCTTTTTGGTACAATGTTTGATGGGATAGGTACAGCAGCCTAATACTATCAAATGGAAATGTAACTTTTCGTTGAAGGGCAAACCTGCAGCAACCTATTTCAACATCGGTTTATATCCATCATATGAGACAAACCATTCATAAATTACTGAGGCAGCATATCGATCAGTAATTTGGAGATAAATCCAAGGGCACTTTTATTCATTCAATCGACAGATACCATATACTTGATACTGATACTAAAGCAGAATTCTACTTATAAATATGATTTGAATTTTTTTCGTTTTGTGTGTGTTCAATCATGCATATCAAATTTGATAATGCTGATTTTTATATACATGGTGGCCAAATACCTATAAAGTATAAACTTATGCTACTTTCGATTAATGGGGGAAAATGTTTTGTTGTTTCTGTAGTAACTTAAATACATTTGCCATCTTGGTTAGATGTGAAAACACTCTTTCGAAAACAATGTAGGTCGTGCATTTATTTGATTCAGAAATACAATTCTAAAGAGTTTACCAAGTGGTAAAATATTGAAGGAATATAGAAGAAGATACATTTCTCTGGCGGATGCCTAAATTCCCCCGAAAATACAATCGCCTGCTATCTTGCTTAGATGTGAAAACACTCTTTCGAAAACAATGTAGGTCGTGCATTTATTTGATTCAGAAATACAATTCTAAAGAGTTTACCAAGTGGTAAAATATTGAAGGAATATAGAAGAAGATACATTTCTCTGGCGGATGCCTAAATTCCCCCGAAAATACAATCGCCTGCTATCTTGCTTAGATGTGAAAACACTCTTTGGAAAGAAATGTAGGCTTCATTTGACTCACACAATTCATACAATCCAGAAATGTACCATGTGGTTATAAATAAAGATATTAAAGGAATTTAGAAAAGATAGAGGATGATGGAAGATGCCTAGATGCCCCCGATAACTACTCAATTAAGTTAAATACACCTGCTATCTTGCTTAGATGTGGAAACATTCTACCAAACGCACTGAAGGCTGCACAACTAAAACGTCGTCTTTAAAGACGATACGGACAACTACTTGTTCATTATTTCATTTTTTTTACCCGACTTATCCCCTCTGAACATTATTTCATAAAAGTGGATTGCCGTGGACAGCTATTTTCACTTACCTATCTGGCAGACGGTAGCGCGGGAGATCAGGTCATCGCGGCATTTGTAAGCGCGCCACCTCATGTCGTCATCCATGTCAAAGGAAACGCACCAATCAACGGTCGAGTTGTAGTCCACGTGATCAGGGGTTGACCGGAAGTTATCGTTCGTCATGGGTGTTCCGTCAAGCCAGGTGAAATTGTGATAACCCTGGGACTGGAGCATGCGCAGTCCAATCACGTATTGGTACCGATAATCTAGCTCAAATCTACGTAGAATCCAAGGAGTAATTGATTATTATTCAACATGATGAAAATTATTCACTGGCGGTCTCCGTATGTATTGAACTCTGCGGACATCAAAATCGGGGATTTCAATATCATTACAATGGAGCATTGAATTGGCGTAATTTTACAAAAATTGAATAAATCATATTTCTATTCAGATTTTGTTTGTATATCATTTAATAGCTGATTCACTGATGTATATTACAATTCATATGAGCATACTATGGCATAGTTGGCATCTCTGCAAACTATTACACAAAGCGTTTATGTGAGGCCTCAAACATAGTGAGCAGAAGGGACAAAGGACTCGGACAAAGCAAACAACTTCATTCGAGGATTACCAACCGCTTCATGATCATAATCAAAACTCCCAGGAGTGACTTTTGTTTAACAGTAATTTTTCCACAGAAAAAGAAGGATGAATATATCTGTTGTTCCCATGTAGCTATTATTAATGATTAAATGGATTTTGTTTACTTTGTGTTAGGTCTGTGTCCATTCGGCTTACAGTGAAAAACAATGTTATGACTTACTTCCCCTTTTGGTTATCAAGAAAGTTTTGGGTTGCAAGAGACTTGACGGAGATGGGGTGACTGTCCTCCATGAAGATCTTATCGCATGAATCTTCTTTCTGATTGTTGACCGTGTAAAGACAGTAGCCATCGTTCTCTACACCAGCTTCGGGGCAAATCTGGCCATATTCTGCAAGAAAAAAGATAATATGAGTTGCAAAAGCTTACTCTGGTAATTGTTTTCTTTTTAGTGCCACCTTGATTGATCTTCGTTCTGACTGTTGCCCGTGTAAAGACAGCAGCCAACATTATCTATATCAGGGCAAATATGACCGTACTATACCAAAAAAAAAGGGGGAAAAAAGAAAGGCAAAGTAAGCACCGGTTTGTAAAAGTTTAGTGATGTCTTAATTCTCAAAGAAATATTCGGGTAAATATCCTCTGTATAATAATCGCATCGCAATAATCTTCGTTCTGATTGTTGACCATGTAAAGACAGTAGCGATCGTTCTCTACACCAGCTTCGGGGCAAATCTGACTGTACTCTACAAGGAAAAACGAAGAAAAATACCAGATGTAAGGGCTAAGGATCTTTTAGAGCTGGCTTGCGTCTCCGAGAAATGATTGGATAACTGTAAATCATATATTTTTAATCCTTGTTCTGGGTTAGCGGTTCGTAGATTTACGTATGACTCTTCAAACGACTGGTGACTCTTACTCTGGTGCGATTTAGCGCCAGTGGTATCATTGAGGGCAAGAAAAGGTCATCGGTCATTTGTACAGTCGTGTATACTTTTTACAAAAGCTTGATAGAGTGTATAATTATTCTCTCTTTAGTGTTGACTAGCGTTCAGAAGAAATAATCGGGTAGATATCCCCTGTAAGAATCATACCGCATTTACCCTTTTTCTGATTGTTGGCCATGTAAAATGGAAGCAATGGTCCGTCCCATCAAACACGCGAATATGCATCATGCCGCTTCTCGAATGACGGCATGACCTAAATCTATTTTAGGTTGCAAATATCAATTTTATTTCTCGTCAGTATGACAGATAAGAACTTTGAGAATTATCTTTATTTAAAGAATAAAACACCCCTTAATTTGTTTATTTAAAAAAATTATAATAATACCTGGCATAATATCTTTAACATACACCAATTAACCAGGGACCGATTTCTTAATACACTTTTTTTCATTTTGTACTGTGTTTCAGTAAATGCTGAATTTGCAGATATAAATCAGAAAAGACTTACCGACAAGTTTGCAGCCTAGCAGTTCGAACCTCATACAGAAGTGTCCTCGTGACGATCGGGGGTTGAGTCGTATACCCGTCGTGATGAACGGTCTCTCCAGGTCGTGCCGCATCTCCGTGTGAGGATCGGGATACATCGGAAAGTCCTGTTTTTGCGATAGAGATTAAAAAAAAGAAACAACTTTGACTCGATCCAACAAGACACGACCATCGCTCTGATATACTTTTAAAACCTAACTTTTGTTTATTTTCGTGTAACAGTTTAGATTTTCAGGTAAAGATAATTTAAAAAACCCACTTACTAATATTTTCTAGAATACTTAAATTGGCCACACGATAAGCAGCTAAAATGTAAATGGGCTAATTGATCTCTCCGCGACTGTTCATTGATAGAGTTCAGTTGAGGATGCTGCGTCTTATCGCACCTTCCTCTGCACATATTCTTGCCCTGACCGCACAGTGACTACACAAAGCGTTCGAAAACAGAGTCTAACATACCCCTCTGATCGACATTTCGTCCAGGACAAGAATAGTGGGGTTTTTTTTTAAATTGGTGGACGGTAAGGACGAGTGAGCATCTAATGTGAGCAAGAAATGATTCGCATATCAGTTGCGCACTTGTCCATCACTGTGCACATCAGGAATCTTTGCTGCAGCAAGCTGCATGAAAGACTCCTCAGAACAGCGGAATACTTTAATTTACCACCCCGTCACCCGAGCGGTCCGTGTAGAGTCTCCACTCGATGTTCCGGTCGGAGGTGGGCGTGGTCGGGTCACTGTGATGCTTGCTGCGGTAGAGTAGCCGGTAGTACTCCGCCCACAGGTAGCTGTCTGTCCACGTGTCATACCCGCCTTGCGTTATCACGCCAGTGATGGTATGGTATCCTAGAAGATTCACCTGCATGAATGAAAAAAAAGATCCAAGTACACATTAAGCGGATATAAATATACACCGAAAATCGGGAATGCCCATTTTACTCTGTGGACAAATATTATGGAGGTTTCGATTTCATTCGTCATAGTCACAGTCACAGTTGACCGGAAGTAGTACGTCATAGTTTTACGCGTCACCTCACTGTTAAGTGCACAACTACCTGTGACGTAACAATAAGCATACGCGCAAAACTATGACGTACTACTTCCGGTTGACGTACCCTTTGTCACAGTTGCACTGAAAACACCATATTGTGTTTTCTGGAGGGTTTTTTTTTTAAAGCTATGGTAAACTAATATTAATTTTGCACAAAGATTCGTTTAAGAACTCCGCAGACTGCAAAATTGCGATGTTATTATAGAGATGTCTTGGTCAATTGAACACGTCGATGGACTTCAATAACAGCATCCAAGGTTTGATTTCCTTTGGCAAGAAATTTACCCACACTAACAAGGCTTTCCAAGATGATATTGGTTAACAGTCGGAAACAACCCTCTTGTGGTTCGTTTAACAGTCTGCGGCTAACAGGAGACTTGCTATGAATCCAGTGACCTGGGCTGTGTGTCATAAATCTAATGATATTTGTATGCAGGACTTAATGACAACGGGTGACCTTTTCGTAGGTGCAATCCAGCACCAGTGGTCATCATTGATACCTTCAAAGGGTTACCAGCAATTTGTAGAATCGAGGGTACATCTACGAAAATCTTTATGAAACATAATAACATCAACATGGTGGTGAAACATTGTTATTTTTTTTAACAGTTCACCATGTAATCGGAGTGACTAGATTTAATAATCTCAAACAACAGAACAACGGATGATTTGTCAGATTTTGAATAAAATGTTCACTTGCTCAAGTATTATTTTCATTTAGAATGAGCGGGGTGGGGGTTACTCACCACAGCTACTTTGTTTCCAAGCCGTCCCTATTACGCCCAAACTACAATGACTACTAAAAAATGGTGGAACCAAAGCAAAAGAAGTATTCTATGCTATTGAAAGATCTAAGCAAATAACGCCAACTGGTATGGGGGTGATTAGGGGGAACGGAATGAGTTACTTACTTCAATCCAATGGTGGTCGCCCCAGCTACTCGGTATCCAGCATGTCCCAGGGTAGTGAAGTCTCCCTTTCGTATGGGTACCAAACCATTCTTCATCAGAGTTTATCTGCCAGTCGCTGATGAACTGTGACTCCATCCCAAGCCGATTTCCACATCCTAACAAAAATTGAAGACGAATATGAACAATAATAAAAACGTATAGTTTCACGTAGCGTTAATTACCTCTAAAATAAGTCTCTAGGTGCTCTCTACAATTATCAATTGTGTTGATAATACATCATCATTATTATTACGATGGATATTTCAATAGCAATAGTGCAGTGCGAATGTATTTCAAGGACCATGTAGCTATGCCAGGTCCCCATTTATCTTATCTGGGTTGAGTGCAGAACAATATGGATGAATTTCTTGTTGGATTAGGAGCTATGACTCTCTTGTTAAAATGTACACCACAATGTTTCCAGTAAGTTTGGTATTATTCTAAGTCACCTTATTTGGTTTTTATTTAAAATCTCGGGATTGAAGACAGGGTAGAATAAGTTGTAATTACCATGCAATGTAGTGACGTCAAATGCAAATAACTCCAGCACCAAACTAAAACTTTGCTTATAAGAAAAAAACATTTTAACGATAGCCATACGCTCAGCCAATGGCTGAAAGCTCTAAATTGGCAATGTTCTACCTTTAATTTTAAGCTGCAATAATCTGTATTCACTCTTTAAATCTTTAAATGTTATTTTCTAGTGTTGATTAAAAGATAAATGCAAACATCGTTACGACTACCTTACGATCACATTTTAAAAGAAATGTTAATGATATATCTCAAAGGCATTTCAACAAATACAAAATCTTTGATCAAGGTTCTGCAGATACTTAGATTATTTATAGAATTGAGAAAATTGCATAATACAATCATTCTCGTCAGAGTTAAGAAGCATCGAATCGGCTCCTAGTCACCAAGAAGTCGGAACGGTCGGATCAATCTTGAGATCTTGACTACAATTAAATACTGACTCACACCTTTGTATTTTTAGCCAGCGTCGGTCCAGTGTTTTGGAAAATTAAAAGCTCTCCCCGAGCGCACAGTATACGCTGATAATCTTGCGCTCAACGAGCTTACGCCGAACGCCAGTCACCGTATGACTGGCGAGCCGCGGCGTCTTGGTACGTCCAGGGTGCGTTTTTTATTGTCAAAACGCTGGGCCAACGCAGGCTAAAACACAAAGGTGTGAGCCAACCTATGAACTGATATGAACTGATTTTCATTTGTCAAAATGCCTATATTGAATGCTCCTACGATCTATTTCTGAAATCGGTGATATTGATGATTCTTTTCCTTCCCCCAGTGTGACAGTTTGTTCTGGGTTCCC
Source organism: Temnopleurus reevesii (assembly GCA_036244855.1). Classification (NCBI taxonomy): domain Eukaryota; kingdom Metazoa; phylum Echinodermata; class Echinoidea; order Temnopleuroida; family Temnopleuridae; genus Temnopleurus; species Temnopleurus reevesii. Next base: position 7,145 of record BQKZ01009618.1, read on the forward strand.
GGACGTCTGACTTATCAGATTTGTTAACTTTGATGTAATTATTTGAATTGTCTTGCTGTTGTTTTATTTTTCCTTCACTCATATTATGTTTGATTTTGTAAAAATGTATATCTAAACGATTTTTATTACAATAAATCCTCTGAAGTGAGGCAAAGAGAAAAAAAAAATTTCTGAAATCGGATTGAAACAGCGTGCCGTCGGCTTTATGCAAGATGAAGCTTTTACTTACGTCTGTATTTACACCCGATGAGTTCAAAGCGAAGGCAGGTCCCGGTATGGCTACTGGAGCTGAAGAGAACGACCAATCGAACGACCTGAGCTACTGTCGGCTTCTCTAAGTTGTTCCGGGTCACCGCGTTGTTTTCGCCATTCGCAAGGAAAGTCTGAGAATCAAGAAGATACAGAGTATACTTTTAGAAACAAAGTGCAGACTTTGTCCCATATTTGGAAACTATCCAAAGGTTTAAAATGCTGAATATCCTTGAAGGGTTCTTTGAAGAGGTTTTCGGACAAACCTGAAAACTCAGGATCCAAACAAGGCTTTCCTCCATCATTACCACGGCATCTTGACGTTTTTTTTTTTAATATTTCTTTTGGCTGAAAGATATTGAATAGCATTGTCGTTTTGGCAAGTGGCATATTCTCTGATGGTATGATTTTGTTTGTTAAAATACAAATGACCAAGTGAAAACTGTAACCAATTACAACACCCACACTTGGGTTTTAGTGAGCACACCGCTCAAGTTCTTATTCCAGGGTGATGTTTAACCAAGTAGTTCCTAAAAAGACCGATACTGTAGAAACACTGGTGCTACACTGCCCAGATTCTCAATGGGTAAACGAAATACTTTTTCATAAAGCTGTTCTACGAACGACTGGCTAACCTATCCTGCTATCAACTCCTGTCGCTGAATCGCATCTGACATAGGGTCACCAATCGTTCGCAGAGTCACGCGCAGATATACAAACAGCTTTATTAAACACAGCCAAGGTGAGACACCACCTTGAATGGCGTTTCCCTGAGTCGTTCTGAAATGAAAATTATGAGCCACCAAAAGAAAAACTGGAGTATGTATCCGAGTAAATCAACATCACTCTGGATTCCTTCATACATACCTTGTTTTCATTGCCAACCATGTATGATCTCAGTTGCAGGCCCTCGCCCTCCGCGTTCTCTGAGTAGAGTAGACTGTAGGCCGTCACCCAACGCTTGCGGCACCCCTGCGTCAGCACGGCCTTGATCAGGTGTTTTTGCTTCAAATCGACCTACATAGATTTAAAATAAATCAGAAGAAACTTCTGGTTGAAAGGGTATCTGGAACCAAAAATATCAATTTGCTAGTTGGTAAAATACACAAAGCCAATTTCATTAAATATCCAATGACATTAAAATGGTGTTATTTTTTTTAAAAAGTGCTTTACGTTTCTCATTATAACTCAAAGGATGACCTGTACGAAGATTAGATCACATATATAGGGACGTGCACGCAACAAACGCGCACGAAAGGAGCCTCATCCGGGATTAGGCTCCGTGTGTCGATCGTTAACAAGACGTTTATTTGCGTCGGATAAAGCTATTTTGGACCAATTTTTATGAACTTAGGTGATATATGAATCATTACTTGTTAAACCTCAGATACGATTTAAATATTTACCAACTGGATATTCTGTACGAAAGTCTTATTACCCACTAGAAGGTGTTTCATTATTGCCGTCTTAAATTTTTGTGAACGACATTGACGTTAGGTCCTGCAGAATCATTGAGTCCTTGACTGGCCGTTGCACACCTTTACTACTGTCATTATAATTAATATACCGTATTATGTTGTCCTATTTTAAAATTGTTTGCTACTTGGCCAAAAATATATCAAAATACTCACTTGAATCCAGTCCCTGACGTCTGACTGAGTTGTCGGGTCCTGGTCAGTGATGCGACCACCCGGTGTAAGGACAGAAGTGGGCCTCCAGCCATCTCCGGCCATCTTCTGACCGTACGGACGCAATCTGGACATTGCAGGGGAGTTGAGGGCGTCGTTCAGACTGGACGAAGCCGTGATCTGACTGTCGTGTATATTCCCGTTCTGCATGCCCAGTGTGAAATCACAATCTGGAACAAATTTGACAAAAATTGTGCATAAAACAACATCAGTGTTGACGGTAGAGAGCGGCGACAGTCAAGATGAAGTAGTTGATGTGAAAGCAGCAGACTTACTCACAGGTTCAAAAACAAATGTGTAAATTACATAGATTTCCAGCTGTAATCGCTTCATCCGTTCAATTATTTAATCATGAGTTTGCGGATGTTGATGATGATGATGATGACGATTATGATAGTAATGATATTGATAATGATAATATGTTAACAACTATGATAAGTATCATTAGGAATTATTATTGTCCTTGCAATACTTGTGATGTTAAGGATCTTCTACTACTACTACTACTACTACTACTAGCACCACCGCTATTACTACTGTTACTAGTACTACTACGACTACTAATCATAATGAAAATGATAATGATGAGTATTATTATCGATGCCATCGTCGTTAATCCTTTTTTACTATCAATGATAAAAACAACAATAACGGTAAGAAAGTGATAGTATATATTTCTTATCACTGACACCACCACAACTTCTACTACTATTATTATTATCATTGCTACTACTTATACTATTACTACAGATGTATCACCTACCATCGTCTTTGCAGCCTAGCACTTCAATCCGGAGAGAGATATTCTCAGACTGATCGGGCCAGATTTGTAGCTGTGCTGCTCGAATCGGTGGGTCGAAGTAGACTGGACGTTCGCAGAAAGGCTCCCGATTTCCTGGAAATCTCTTCCGAAAATAAGAAAATAAACACTCTTATTACAAAAAGATACAACATGAGCATGACAAGTGCAATTGTCAGAAGAGAGAGAAAGCAAATGCGATTTACGTTTTCCACGTTTATTTTCAACGTATTTGATAGTTTGAGGACTATCAATTGTTCTGATTCTCGCCTTCTAACAAGAGGGTTGGAGGTTCGAACCCCACCCATGACTTTTATTAAATTCATCAAGAAATTAATTCATGTTTTGCTGCTCTTGACCCATCTGAGGTAAAAGGGGATGGGAGGAAGAAATTTGCTGTAATATGAGGAGCCGTAATAGCAGCTTTCGTAAGCCAGATGATAATGAGAAAACACTTTCTGTGCCACGAGCACCCCGCAAGATGGACCTAATTAGGTAAAAAAACTGTTTAGATGCCAAAAGGTGACTTTCATGAGAAATCGCATCGATCGTTTGGGAATTTCATTTTGTTTTCATTTACCTATTTTTTGTATATATTTTTGGAATAAATTAAAAAAAGAAATGGTTCTAAATACGGTACAACGAGCTCAAATTCACAGATTTCGATTTAAAAAAGTGTGACTTACTACATCAGTAATCGTTAGGTAGGTGTAATCCATGACGAACCACCAGTGGCTATGGTCGTCGTTCCGATACAGCACGTAGAAGTTCTCCACGAAGCCGCCGCCGTCCATGCCCTCTCCCTGGACTATGAGACCAGTGAAGACCATCCGCGACGGGAACACGACTTCGATCTTCGGGTGGGGGTCGTCAGGGGCCGGCTTCCACGAGGAGTGGTTGCCCAGCCGGGCGAAGTGCGGCTGGTGGTCGTCGTCGAGGTACGATGTCGCTCTGATCTGGGCATCGTCGATCACGCCGGAGGCCATGCCCAGCGGCAGTGGGCACAGGTCTGTTGGGTGGAGGAAAGTGTTTTCAAAGCCCGGGCGTAAATGGAAATCATTATAGACTTTTTAAAAAAAAAAATTCAGGATCTAGATTCTAGAAACAAACCAAGTGACTTAGCAAAAAAGATGATAATTCATTCATAAAATATATTCTTCCAAATTTTAGTCGCTATAATAGAATTGTAGGAATAAGATTTGGATGTTTCTGGCAAGTTTCTGTGTTATTCTTTGAAACGTGTCAAAACAGTTAATTATATTCGTTGCAAAAAGACCAAAATGGAGTAAATGAATTTCAAATATTTCAAATTATACGTTCTAATTCAGTACACGGTTGTTTTTCATTAAACTTTGCGACGCACGACCCCACGAACTACTGGTGACCATTTTTCGTACGCAATGATATTCCTCTGGCGCTGTATTGCACCGGAGAAGGGTCACCAGTCATTTGTAGAGTAGTGCGTAGATATATATACAGCTTTATGAAACGTAACCCTGGTGTTCGAACGCTTTTCCGGCGGTGAATAAAAATGTTTTGTTCATTTTGGTGGCAAGTCTTGACTTATCTTGCAAATCGTGTAGGACCTATATTCTTCCTTTGTCGTCTTTGATCGATGGTACCTTGGACATAACTGAATTTGGAATTAATTAACCAAATAAGCCATTGTACTGACTACTAAATGGAAACTGAATGACAATGTTGCAATGTTTAGCACATGGGAGTTTATTCAACTTACGCCAAGGCATTTGGCAAGTTCCCCACGTACGCGGAATACACTGGCTTAAACATCATAAATTGGCAACACTTTCACAGCTAGAAATTTATAGCGCAGTAAAAATAATAATAAATCAAAATAAATAAAACATACATATGACACTTACCTGGGTATGATGTTGGTTCGAAGGAATCACATACTGAAAGCATTGTTAAAATCAATAGACATGACAAAATATTAGTTAAAATGTTATGAGCCGAAGCTACATACATCAATGTTTTTTTTTTCTTAAAAAAGTGTGATTTTTAACAATAAATTATGAAATATATTAATTACGATTACAATACATGGGCAATTCTACGGATTTGTTATGTCCGTTACGCTTAACAGCGAGTGCATGTCTAAATGTGATTGAATTGTGATCCAGGGGCCAATTGCAGAAAATGGTCTTAGTTATCCTGTCCTTAATTTCATATGCCATCCTCTCAACACAGACGTACCCACGTTTGTGTCTGTGTTAAGAGATTGGCACAAGACGATTAACGTTTAAGCAAGAAGAGAATAACGTAGACAATTTCGTGCAATTGACCACAAGAGGCTAAGTTTGTGACCAAGGTCGCAGATTTCCAGAACACACGACGCCAATAAAAATAGCAACATTTGAAACTAACAAGAAAAATGTTGTCAAATGTTGCCAAATTTTCTGGAGATTTTTTTCTTTTTTTTGCATTGAGCGAAGCTTTGTGTCAAATTTGCACTTTTCTTCAACGTTTCTCTAGCAAGCCCAGGTGCGACCCGTGCTTTTCTCGATACAAAGGATTTCATGGGCTCACAATTTAGAATAATAACCAGACGCTATATTCTCAGTAGGGAGCCGAATCCTGCGTGTGCGGGTGCTACCCCCCCCCCCCCCCCTCCTTGGTACGCGCTTGAATCGACTCACTTGAATCAGACCTTGTGAATAGATCAAATTCATCGTCGTCCAAATGTTTCTCGTACGTTATGAGTGCTTACCTGGTTACGTTAAACTAGATACATGAAGAGCGGATATTTTGGGTTTCCGTCAAAATTTGCATTTTTATTCAACATTCTTCAACCTCCTCCCCCTCCTCCTCCTTGGACACGAGCCTTTGGTAATAACTCACTTGAATCGGTCCTCGTGAATAGTTCAAATTCATCGTCCTCCAAAGGTTTCTCGTACGTTTTGAGTGCGTAGCTGGTTATGTTAAACAAGATACATGAAGAGTGGAAAATCTTGCGTCTCCGTCAAAATTTGTATTTTACTAAATTAATTTTTTTCAGCCTACCCCCTCATTCCCCCTCCCACTGGATATGTTCCTGGGGTAATAACTCACTTGACTCGGTCCTTGTGAATAGATCCAATTTGTCGCCCTCCAAAGGCTTCTCGTACGTTTTGAGTGCGTAGCTGGTTATGTTAAACCAGATGCATTGAGTTTCCCTCAAGATATGCATTTTAATTCTAATTCACCAATTTTCAACCTACCCCTCAACCCCCCCCCCCCCCACTCGATACGCGCCAGGGGTAATAACTCACTTGAATCGGTCCTCGTAAATAGATCAAATTCATCGTCCTCCAAAGGCTTCTCGTACGTTTTGAGTGCGTAGCTGGTCACGTTGAACCAGATACATGAAGAGCGGGTATCTTGCGTTTCCGTCAACGCTACGCTGCTGTACTTGAGGAACTCGTTGAAGATGAACGAACGGCATTTGAATGCTGACTCCTGAATGAGTGAATATAATGGTAAAAGCGTAACATAATAATGATAATAATACGTGTTATTACCCAGGGTAGCCGCTTCAGCTATTCGAACTGTTTTAATTCTGCTTCTTGAGTGGGTGAATACTCTGGTAAGCATGGGTCTGTTACAGAGAGTATTAACATTAATACTCTCTGGTCTGTTACCACGGTAGATAGAGAGAAACTCTCTGTCGAGCCTTTGTCTAAGGGGTCTGGGGCGCCCGCTCTTTAGGAACAAGCTGACAACCAAATATTTATTCACTAACCGGGCATTGCAATATTTTAGGGTAAAACATTGAATGACTGATGTCAAAAGTCAATATATTATAATTTTCTAGACTAAGAAAGTGTTTTTTTCAATTCTCTTCCCCGTTTGCATAGCACACACAAATCCGGGGAGAAATGCACGTTCTTCACCGAATAATGGAGACAGACGGTCCTTTCTACTTGCGTCTTCAATTTTGGAGGGAAGGAGCACGCCCTTTAGTGTTAGTTTATAGAAACTCTTTAAAAAGAACGTGGACGCATAAACGGACGATGAGCCTAAGTCGGACATGAACGAACAATTCATTCGCTCTCAATTAAAGTTATTTTTCATGCACTTAAGCAATTACACAAGTTACGATTTGACCTAAGAGTATACCCTTTAAATCACTTACCTCGAGACAAAAACGGGCACACCTTTCCACCGTGACGATATCAGTCCCTTTGTAGATGTTAAAGGAATAGTGTCTGTATTCAATGACCCTGTTCAGAGTCCTGGTGAAGTTAGCTAAGGAACTGTCCTGACCTGTATGGAGGGACAGTGGTGGAGGATGATATGAAGAGAGAAAGTGAGGGAGGGGTGACAGAGAGAGAGAGAGAGGGGGGGGGAGAGAGAGAGAGAGAGAGAGAGAGAGAGAGAGACGGGGAGGGGGGGGGGGAGAGAGAAAGAGTTGGTGAGAGGGAATGACGTTTAAAGTAAGGGGTGGGAATGATATTGAAAGAATGATAAGAAAAAATAGAGAAGGGAAAAAAGTTGAGTAAATACATGTACAGTAGAACATCGACGGAATCCTTGACGTCATATTGGACAACTCCTAATTCATTTTGTACATATGATCTTTAAAAATCAATTAATGTAACATTTAGAGTAACGATTCAACATGATTCTTCTCAGAATACGTGCAGAATCGATAAAGGAATGCTATACTTAAGTGGAAAACCAAACGTTTTTTTTTTTTTTACTTTTCTGAAAAAGGAGGAAATGTAAAATTATGTATACAGGATAAATGAAGAGTTGTCCGACATGACCTCATAGATTCCTTAAATGTTGCCGATCGCACGGATCCCTATCAGCGACAGTGATCATCATATTTCTGTGACTATGAAAATTCGTAACTTTTGAACGGGTTGTCTGATTTTGATCAAATTTTCACAGTTCGTTTATCTAGTTTTTCTTCATTCGATGATAGTAAGATGATTTCAGTGTTTGGTTCCCCTTTACTATCGATACAATATTTTTCTGGCTTAGATCTGATCACAATCTCTACTTACACTGAGGGATTGGGCAGTAGTCCCAGGATATAGCGCCATCATCCTTGAAATAGCACCAGGGTCTGCCCCGACTATTTGGATCCCGACAATAGTTCTCAGTCAGTCCTGAAAGAGAATAAAAGAGCGTAGTCTGTCATTCCAGAAGTATAACAAAGTCTCTCTTAACGCACTGTGGGCAGAACGAACAAAATAACTGGACAAAGTAGAGACCTTCGAAAAGGTCTTGGTAGTAGCTGAATTATTAGAAAGCAATTTTTGTCTTTCATTTTCCCCTCTATCCAGATATTCCTCTCTTGTTCCTTCTCTCCTCCCCTCTCTCCCTCCTCTCTCTCTCTCTCTCTCTCTCTCTCTCTCTCTCTCTCTTTCCTCTCTCTCATGTGTCACGCCTCACCAACCCCACTCCCTCTTTCTCTCCACCCATCTCTCTTTCGTCATCTCTCTCTTCATCAACCCTCTCTCTCCTCCCCTCTGCCTCCTTCCCTTCTCTCTTCCAGCTTCTAGTTCTCAGATATCTTACCAGTGGTTGGGTGTGTCCAAGGATTGACAGACAGCTCGCTCATCTGGTCCCATGTGAACCATTCATGCATGGATTCTCCCCTTCTCTTTAATCCCCTCATCCCATTCATCACTCTTCTTTCCTCATCTTTATTCTCTCTCTCCCCCTCTCCCCATCTCTCTCGCCCTGTCTCCCTCCCGCTTCCTCTCAGAAATCTGTTCAGCAGTTGGGTGTGTCAAAGGATTGATGGACTACTCACTCGTCCGGTCGCAGTCTCTCTTGGTCTCTTGCTTTTATTTCTCTCCCCTCTCTTTCTCATTTTTTCATATGAACTCTACCCCTCTCTTATCTCGCCATCATTTCTCTCTAACTCTCTCAATCTCTCATCCACCTCCATCTCTCCATTCTTACCAGCAGTTGGGTGTGTCCAAGGATTGACGGACTGCTCGCTCATCTGGTCCCACGGGAGACACTCATGCATGGACTCGGTGAACATAGCTGTATCACGGTACTCACTTGCGTTGCCGACCATACAACCAGCATGAACTAGTGAATAAAGATCATAACGATGATAAATGTCTTTAGAAACTAATGATGGTTATAATAATAACAATAAACAATAATTTCCCACTCCCTCCCAATTTGCGGGTCTACGGAATGAGCCAATGAGATCATGTATATTTAGAATGAATAAAATTGAATTCTTAGCTTCTAGTAACCTTTTTGATATTGCTAGTTGTTGTCCTCTCCTGAGGACCTTACCGATGACGTCATTTGGCGTTTCACTCCCCTGGCTGTCAGATATTGACTTAAGATCTATGAACGGTGGCAAATCATTTCCTAAACAAAGTATCAACTTCAAACAAAAGGTATGATTTCCTATTGATCATCGGTCAGGTGTGGGTACAGGTACACAATTCAATCGGTCGAGAATCTGGTTTGGGATAAAATGTTCCAGGCGGCGGGCGCATTGAACGTGTTCGATCCCCTGGCCACAATTGACGCGGTTTTTTTTTAATGCTAGCCCTTTATGATGCAATATTGCACTTTTTGTAAAAAAAAAAAAAAAGAGTAAAATATTGCGTCCTTAAAGGTGATCCTAATGTCGCATTTAGTTTGCAATCTTCATTTCTAACTTTGTATACGCAGATCGTTTCAAATTCTTTTAAACTTAGAATTTGCGACTTGTACTTGTAATTTCTCAAATATCATACCGCTGTCTCTTCTTCCGACTAGATCTTACCGCTGCGCTGATTACGTCATTGCTAACTTCGTGTGTAAGTAAAACTGATCATTCGTCATCTTCTACAGTTTGTTGGCAGTTTTTGCGCCTCAGATTTAGAAATTCAATACACGAATCCATTCTGCGATGGCGGCAATCTTATACTTTCATCCACCTGCCTGGTACTAATTGAGAAATTTTGCAATTGCGAAACCGGCTGGTTTATCAAGCAGAGCACCTTACATGAATAGACGCGATTAAGTGTAATCGTGGGACTAACAAGGCTCGGCAATTCTTTTTCTGCATAAAGGCATTTTAGCACATATTTAGTAATTTTTAGGTACATTTTTCTTTCTGGATAACAAACAAATTGCTGCTTCTTTTGGGACCCAACCATTCGATTTTACCACTTTTTGTATATGAATTGAACTATACACGATATTGGACAGAACAGAGGGGTTTCTTTCATAACAGCGTTCCAAATTTTCATGGAGAAAAAAATTATCTGGGTTCGAACCTCACAGCTCAAAATATTGCATCTCTTTTCACAACGATGCAATATTTCATCCTAAAAATGGTTCCCATTGACCACTTTTACTTTAGCATGCAAAATGGAGTGTCTGGGTACCGATAGGGGGCGTCTTCGCTTACCATCGCAATGGCGTTATGGCTGTTCTTCTCGAGATCAAAACATCGGCTTGAGAATATAAAGGTTTGGTGTCCCAATGCTCATCAGTCAATAGTCATTTTGGGGTATCCAAACCATTTCCTTCTTTGGCCTTATAAAAAGTTGCATTATCCCACCCTAACGATTCTCATTTTGTGTGGCTTATTTTCCCCTCTTATGTCCAAAGTTACACCTTATTTCTTAGTGTGGGTAACGGTAGGGGAAAA
>BQKZ01009619.1:10761-30898 GCA_036244855.1 Temnopleurus reevesii
CCGAGTTCGGGTTAATTCCGATGTCACGGACGTGTGATGCCATTTTGAGGAGCGAGTTGTCTACGGATTGAGTTTCGGCGGTTGAGACGCGCCGGTTCTGAAGCATCTTTTCACCGAGTGATTTCAAGTTCCGGTAGAGAGATAAGTTTGCGAGAGAAACGAACATTATCGAACAGTATTGAACAATTAGTGATGTCGAGAACATTTTTGGAGATTGAGACATACATTTAAATGATAATGAATGAACAGTTCTTTGTGATGGATTTATATTAATGCATTTTGTTTTGAGGTCAGAATTTGGTAAATGTTAGAGTTTGAGAAATATGGAATGGATTATTGATATTGAGTAATATGAAGGGAAGATATCACCACAGAGAGTATACAGTTTTGAAGTAGGTTCATAAAGTGTTACGAGGTATAAGATGAAGTTTATTTCTATGATGAAAAATCAGTACAGGATTTTTTCATAGGATTTGTAGGCTTGGGATTGTGTGATCTGTATGATCTGATTTTTTTTTTGAAAGCTAACATTTAATTATGCCGATATGGGAGATAAAGTAAAACCGTGATCCAAGGGTAGTATTTAATTGAGTTTTTTTAATGTCGGGATTTAACTGATTTTTTTCTTGTTTTGGATCAAAGCAGGATCCTTGTCTTTCTGGGTTGTTGTTAGTTGGTTATCCAAGTATACTTTGTCAGTGGGAATTATTGTTTTTTCACGTGTATATTCCATTCACCATTTCAAATGTGATTTTTTTTTTTTTTTATGCCTGACTCTGAAATAAATTGTATATAGACATTCATGTAAACTGACTTTTATCGTGCAATTTATTTTGAGTCCACCCATGTGACAGAGATATATAGTCATTTAATAATGCAATATAGTGAATACATGCTGAGTATATTCCTTATATAAGTTAATCCGATTATAAGATACACATTGGTACTAAATTGATATTACATACGGCATGAATTAAATCCTTTAAATGCAAAAAGTGCCAACTTGGCAGTTATTGTTACAGCGCCTCTGAATACATGAGGAGAGATGGCGTCTATAAATGTTATATATTATTATTATCATTATCATTATTATTATTATTATAATCATTATTATTACATTGGTGATTATGATATCTAGGTAACAATAACATCGATCTCGGAGCAAAATTATTCATGAAGATATGATCTGTCTTGTCTATACATTAATTCATATAAATGAGGTCTACCTTTACCTTTACCTTTCAAATGGATACAATGTAATCGGCTACCTTACGGGATAAACCCATTTAATACTGCAATATGTACATGCATGCTAAAGATACTCGTCATTACTACAAGTGAATTCGATTGTAAAACAACATATAGGGCGTAAAATTCAATCGACATGTTTCATATCTTTATGCTCATACCTCGAACAATATATACACAAAGTTGCATGATATTTTTACATTCTCTTTTCATACGACAAAAAGCAGTTGGATACATATCATATGTCCCACGGTGTTACATGAATATAAACATTTGGCATATTTCCAGAAATTTAGACTTCTTGCATAAAAATGTATATACACCAATTTAATAGCGATTCTTAACTTTTTTTTGCATAGTCCACTGATGCATGTTTACTGTATAATTCCTCGAATGACGCATCACTTTTTGACAATGAATTAAAACATATGTAAATACAATGTTATGCAAATATTACATGACCTATTAATCAAATATACCATGTACAGAGAAGTTCTAGTTGAAATTATGGATTGTGAGGTGACTGACATAGCACTATTTTCTGAGGGCCGCAACCCCAAAGAAAATAGTTACTATGCCGGTCACCGAAAAATCCATAATAGTATCCGTAATCCGTAATAGTAATCATAGTACTTCGAAAAAATGTGCATGGTATATTTGATTTATATGCTACACAAGTAAACCATAATAATCATAAAATTTATATCCTACTCATAATCTGTCGATGAAATGAATATCTCCAAATTATCATCATCTACGATATTAAATATCGGTTCATCGTCGTTGATTTCCTCGCTGGGCGCAGCCATTGTTGTTTATGTTTCGACGACCTTTGATCTCGATATCGCGGTATCGATAGCTGAATATCCAGTTATCGAAAAAGATGACGTCAGAATATTGACATATCCAAAACTATTCTGAGGTATGATGCAAATGACGTCACGCCATATCCAATTTCTTTCATATTGAAAATATTCTAATCACATGACTGCTCCTTGACCAATGACAATGGATACAATCCTATTAGTAGGATATAACATGCACTATGCTGTATTATGTGGACGACAAATAACTAATTGAATATACATACACACGGGATAATTTCGTTCTTTGGAGTTCATGATAGTCCGGTAATGGTGCTTTAATAGAACACGACCTAATAAAGTAGAGCTCATTTAACATACATCACATTTCTCCGCACTACATTACAAGCGTAAATTCACGTTATGTTAAACAACGGCTCAGAACACTAAAAATTATAAAATATCTTAAAATGTCATAATGATTGTAAAACGTTAAGATGGACAATGTGTTCTGTACATATCAACTAAAAATGGGTATGGAATTTGTACCAAAAACAAATATTCAATGCTAATTGAAAATAAACAAACTATTAATGTGATACGCTTAATGTGACGCTCTCTTGAAATGCCATTTTCTGAATTGTGACTACGAACTCGTACATTGTATTAACTACATAACATTACATTAACACAATGTGTAACAAAAGAAATACATAGCTCTATTCACATTTAATTATTCATTAAATTCAAGTTTTTCGTCCTAGGGGTCGTGTCAACCAACATAGTAAAAGCCCTGCATTTTAGTAAAGGCCTATATTTTCATATAAAGATATTGAATAAGAAAACACACATGTAAATACATAACTAACCAAATGTTTGTAGACTATGGGGGTGTTGCTCATAGGTTGCGATTGATCGCAAGTTGCAGTTGATCAGAATACGCCAATCAAAATCATTGTTTCATGCGCGTCTTGTTAGATGCGCACACCGCGCGCGAATGAAAAGCGCCTTACAATTTCCAAAGTTGCAGTTGATTTGCAGTTGATTCTGAGCAACACCCCCTATGATGATGATTTAGGTTATATACATTCAAATCAGCAAATGGTGTAAATAGTATATATACTGCCAATACCTATACCAAAAGACTTGAAAATAACATTTTATACTAATTGATCTGATGTGTCGTTCACTGATACGATCTCTTGATTGAATGTATGTTCTGATGTTTCAATAATGCATAATTTGCCATTAACATACATGATGACTTATATACTGTAAAATCATGAAAATTGTTCGACTGTTTGACTTGAGTTCAAATGTTGATAAAAATGATATTAATTATAACTTAAATGTGTGTTTTGGAATTGCAAGGTGTATCTAGTATGGTCAGCATATGCACCTTAATTTCATGTAGATTACGTGTATCAGCGGGAAATCTCACACCAATTCTAGAAAGCATGAAGTACCCTCATTGGTAATGTAAACTTTTATTATTATTATTTCATATTTCGATGAAATTTTGTATCTTAATTTTAAACTGTTGTTTGTTCGTTTTCCCTTAAAATGACTAACAGGATTGCATGAAAAGTGTACCTGATGGGGGAAATCAAGACGCCAATAGCAAACCCATTTATTATTTGTAAATGTGTACAACAGTTGGACAATATGTATGGTTAGTGAGGACATACAAAACATAAAAATAAATGAAGCACTGTTCTGTTGTCGACAAGGAGTGTAGTCCCAAACATGTATGTACATTGTGTGTTTTACACAAAGCAAATTTGTATAAAATGCTAAAATGCATTAATATGTACTTATTGGCTCTGCATAGGCCTATCTTGGCATAATGTATAATATTGGCATATTTTGTATATTCCTAATCACGTTAATTATGCGAGTGGACTTTTAAAAGACAAGGCCTACGCAAATGAGTGCTAAAACAGGCAAAGCTATGTTAGATCGAGAAGCTCGCGATTCCGTAGGGTATTGGAATGGTGGTGTGGCTGCGGCGAACTCGTGGGTCCATCCTTCTGAAGGCTTAACCGTACTTGTAGTTGAGGGGGTACGTGATGTAGGTAGTGTAGACTTGTGGGCTGATTTACGTATTCGTGGCAATTCAAAGTCATTACAAATGTTATCGTTGATATCGGAATTTTTATCGTGAGAGCAGCAGGAGAAATGACTAATAGTTGGAAGGAGGAATATACCCCTGGTTACTCCACCATGATTTGTGAAGTCACCCATGACGTCAAGCTCTTCACCGTCCTGGTAACATTTTAGTCCTGTTTCGACATTTCCGTTGGTGGCCTCACAGTGCAGTTCAAAGGGACTTATGCCGCTTTTGCTTACAGTGATGAAACACGACGCAGGTCCAGGAGGAATTTTCACCCTGATTTCTTTGCTAACAGTATCACGATCGAAATCTGTGGAACCAAAAAGGACTATGGTCATTGTGTAGGTATCCACATCAATGGGATCAACTTCATCAATGGTGATATTGATGAAGACGGAGTTGGGTATGGTGGTGACTGAGATGGTAAATCTTTCCGCTTGTGAATCACTTTTGTAGCCATCGATGTAATTTTCTCCATTTATGCAAAATGGACGATCTTTTGATTCGAATCGAAGTGTGAAGTAGGGGACGACATCATCGTGAGGCCAGGAGAACTGAAAGGGGACTACACCAGGCTTACCAGTTTCTAAAGTCACGTGCGGTGTGTCGTTACATGCTACGACATAAGGATTTACTATCAGGAGAACGACCAGTGCGATAATAGCATTCCAGAAACCTTCAACCAGGGTTAGGAGTAAGGAATGTTTGCCACTCCCTGATCGGAATTTGTTCTGAAGAGAAAAAAAAGAAAACAACAAATTGCTTTGGTATATTTTTTTTACATCGGCTCAGGGTGATAGTGAACAAAATGTGCAAACATTCACGAAAAAGGACAGTTTGTGGCAAAGCTCGAAATGATGGACTAGTTCACCCTTCTGTTTGATTTAATGTCAGTGAATGATTTGCAGAGTGTGCAGAATTGTACCTGTTCCTTTGTTTCAAGCATGTGCTGCCTCATGAAATTAAGTTTGTGTTTATGTGTACAGAGTGTATGAGGAATTTAGGAATTGCTCGACATAATGTCACAGATTCCATCAATGTTGCCTGACGTAAAGATCACCATAAACGACAGGGATTGCAACAACTCTGTGAATTTGGACATTTGTAACGGGTTGTTCGATGATGTTTACAGTTTATTGACCTGATTGTTCCTCGTTCAACGAGAGCAAGATTCCAGGTGTTGTTTACCATTAAAGATATGGTAAAAATAATGTCTCACCTTGGGTTTCCCAACTTCCTTCAAGATATTCTTCCGTTGTAAAGGACTCTGATGGAACCCGTCACTGAAATACAATGTGAAAAAAAGAATGACAATTGAGGAAATTTTTTTTTTTTTTTTACAGATTTCTGTATCACAATGTAACCATGTAGGCAGACGCATGGGCTAAAAAGCATTAATACGGTGACGGACCTAGCTTTCTTCACTTCATTTTCACGCAAAATTATAATTGAAAGTCCATTAAATGGTCTAAGTTCTTACAAATCACATTGACAAGGGTTGTTGATAAAGCTATTCGTAGAGTTACAGGCCACATTTCTCTCGCAGGTGCTGACTGAGCAATACAAGGGTTATGATTGAGTGCAGTTTATTAAATCCAACCCTGGATTAGGTTTCAGAAGGGTGGTCATATATCTAAGTGCAAGTCTATGCTTGAATGTTGACCCTTTCTCATCTGTGTATTCGGTAAAACGAATCTATTTTTGGCGGAGAAAAGGGTCATTAGAGTTGTACGTAATATTTTGAAATACAACACAGATGCTTCCAACTCTAAGGCAATCGCTGTCAAAATAGGATTCGATGTAAATGGCAAATACTCTATTGACACAGGTACCATCGTGATGATATCTTTACTTTGTCATTACAGTTGTTACGAAAATTTTAACTGTATAAGCAGAGGGAAATGCTTTACCTTACTGATTTCGTTTCCATCCTCCATCTAGATTTTCCAATGTCTGTCTGCGAAATCCCCTCCTATTAAAAAGTATTAAAGTAGACAGAGTATGGTCAGATTTCAGTACAATGAAAATTATTTTAAAAAATAAGACAAAGTATGTATACTAAGAATAATTATGGGTTGTAGCACTTTTGGTTGTTAAAAAATAATGTGTCTATCCCAAGCTTTGTGTAACCTGGTCATTTATTACTAACGACTATATTTGTTATTTCACTCCACATACGGAATCAAAATTGTCATTTGTACCATGATCGAAAAGAAATAATAATCATATGACATTAGTACGGTTCATCTTAGGGCCAAAACCTTAAAGAGAATACAACCCCTATCATTGAATGAAGAAATATCCGATAAACCAACTGTGAAAATTTGAGCAAAATCAGACAATCCGTCCAAAAGTTATTATTCTTCGAATTCTTCAAAGATTTGACCATCACTGCCGCCCATAGGGATCCGTGCGATCGGCAACATCGACGGAATCTATGACGTCATGTTGGACAACTCGTCATTCACCTTGTACATAAAATTTAAGGGCATTTGTAAAATTTAGATTAAGGTTGCAACATGATTTTTCTCCAAACACATGCAGAATCGATAAAGAATTGCTATCTTCCCACCTAACAGCATTTTGTTGATGTTTCCGAAAAAAAAGAAAATGTGAAATTTGGTATACAGAGTTAATGAAAAGTTCTCCGACATGTTACATAATTCGTCGATCTTTCCGATCGCACGAATCCCCATCAGCGGTAGGGATCTGTGACTTTGAAAATGTTTAACCTTAGAACGGGTCGCTCGATTTTGCTCAAATTCGTTCAGTTCTCCCCTATGATTATTCTTCATTCAATGAGAGTATTATAATTCCACGGGTTGGTTTCCCTTAAAGGTTTCAGAAACTACGGCAGTTTTACGGAAGTTTATACACGCATGCGAGACGAGCTCTACACGTCACCTTCTCGCTGCTTCGTTCTACACGAGACGTCAAGGCGAATGTTTTTGCAAGTCGCTTTTTCGCCTTTTCGACCAAAGCAAGACGCCTTGGCCATTTGAACAACTCGCCGTTGCACTGCACATAATATCATAACCTTGCGTAAGACTGTCGTAATTTCTGGAACCTTCGTCTCTACTCTATAAATGTGAACCTATTGTCATGCTTATATGAGAAAGCCTTCTGAAGACTGGTTTGCCCTAGATAATGGTCACATAGATAAGAAGCAGAAACATAAGACAAACATATCAACAAAAGTTTGAAGTCAATCGGGCAATAAATGAAAACTATATTAAAATTGAATTACTTTGACAAATCGATTTCAACAGTGATTTTACATTTTACTGAGGTGAGACTACGACAGCTATCTCGCGTATTATCTAAGATGGAACAGTGATCAAGAAACCTGACATGCTTACAAAATGGTAGAAATCTAGCCTTATTGTCTCACCTTGTTTTCATCATTTGCCTCCAAGGTTCTTCCTGGTTCTAGAGGACTGTGGTGGGACTTGTGCAGAACTTGGTCATCAGTAGTGAAGTCCATAATTCGACGATATCCAGGAGACCTAACAATTCCTTGGTCAAACGAAGCTAGCAGTCTTACAAAATAAATAAATAACAAACTTATTTCTACACAGCTCTCTATGAACATTACGAACTGTAGCAGTGATATTGTAGGCAGACGTATATGTAATAAAAAGCATTAAGACGATGACGGTCATAGCAATTTGACTTCCTTTGTTTAATTTTCATGTAAAATTGGAATTGAAAATTAATTAAATCATGTTCAAATTTTTTACAAGCCACATTGGCAAGGGTTGTTTATTAAGGTATTTGTAAAAAAAAAAAAAAAAAAAAGGCCATGTATTCAAATGTTATGCAGACTTCTTTGTCAAATGCACAATTACGAACTATTTGTTCATCTGCTATTAAATAATGACATTTCAATAGAAGGAACGTGGTTAGTACGCAGTGGTTTTTGATAGGTTGGTTAAGCTACAACGTTTTTCCAACCTAGCAACGTTAATGTATGTAAGTAGCATTATGACTATTGCACTCTCATTATTTTCTGACAGCGGAAGACATAGTTTGATTTGTTGCAGACGTGAATACATTACGAAAGTGGTCTACCGTGTGGCTAAAAAAAACTATAACACTTTTGATATGGTTGCCAAATTGAGCATATGTAGTTTTTTGAAAAAAATGTTGAGATGTATGGAAAGCTGAAGGGTCGACATTTCTTATGAAATGAAAAGTTTGAAAAAAAAGAATCATGTTTCGATGAACAGTGCTCACTTAAGTCAGAGGTATGAAAATGCCTTTTCTCTGTTATTTATCTATCCCGAAAGATCACCGCCCCAACACACACGCACACACACACACTTCCACTCCCATTTTATTGTACCGTACGGGTATAACAAAAAAAGTTTAACTTTTTTAAGATGCTTCATGCTTATTTTTTTTCTTATTTACAACTGCTTTGTTCAACTTAAAATGAAAGGTCTGACAAAGGTAATTAGTCCATAGTCCACATGGTTATCAAAGTATCGATTGAGTATAGGGTACCAGTAAAGATAAAAGTCTGTCATATTAATGATCGACGTGTCCATCTTTTCTCTCGATACACGATCTTCCCCATTTCAGCATGTCCAGATCAGAACAGCTCTCCTCACCTGACTGTGGCTCTGTTCTGACGAAGGACATCAATCTCGTGTCGGGGGGGGGGGGGGGGGGGGGGTGGTGTAGACCTTTGACTTGAGCCATCCCCACAAGAAGAAATTATGAAGCATCATATTAGGTGAACGTGGAGGTCATTCAACTTCGTGGTTGAGGAATATTATGATCACCGAGGAGCTGGTTGAAGTGCTGTCAGTGTGACATCCCTGGAGCGGTGGCAAGGTGCCCCATCTTGCGCCCACCATACGCGTCGGAACCGTCCATTCCTGCTATGGCAATACCTTGCAACTCTATCAAGGACAGGGACAACATGTCCATCGATAATCGGGAGATAGGCTGATTACTTTTGTCAGATCTTTCATTTAAGATGAACAAAGCAGATGTAAATAAGAAAAAAAAAATAAAAGCAACATGAACATCTTTAAAAAAAAAATGATTTGTTTTTTTTATGCAATACGATCGGAGGGGATATGTGTGCGCGTGTGTGTGTGTTGGGGGCGGTGATGTTTCGGGATTGATAAATAACGGAGAAAATATACTGAATACCTTAGATCGACCTTTTCTGAAAGGTTCAGGTAACTAACTGGTCCAAAATTGAAAGGAACGGTCATATGAAAGGTTGGCCCTTCAGCTTTCTATACATATCAAAATTTTTCATGAAATTACATATGCTTAATCTGGCAACCATTTCAAAAGTGTTACGGTTTTTTTTTAGACACACGGTATTACAGGCCACATTTCTCATTACTCATGTTCCTTTTTTCAGGAGCTGACTGAGCAAAACGATGGTTTAATGGAATGCAGAAAATGGATGCAGTCTTGCGTAACTGTACGGACATTTATTAAATTCAATCCTGGATTATGTTTCAGAAAGGTGGTCGTTATAGCTTAGCACAAGTCTACTCATGACTGGTGACCCTTCAACAGTTACGTACTCGGTGAAATATGATTATTCTAGGGCGTAGGAAAGGATTACTAGTATTGCCTAGAGTCGTACATTATATTTTGAAATACATCTTTTCGACTTTAAGGCAATCGCTGTCAAAATAAGATATGATGTAAATGGCAAATGCGTTATTGACAGGTGTTCAATGATAATGATATCTGTTATTGCAATTGTTCCTTATTGTAACTCTAAAAGCAGAGAAAATGTTTTTACCTTCCTGATTCCAGTCCCTGAATTGATTGACACAGATTTATCCCCGTCACCAGATATTGCTGTAAGGAAGCAAAAAAAAAAATGGAAACATTTTATGGTCAGATAGTAGTGAAAATAAGACAATTATAATGATTCAAGAACAAATGATAAGTATGTATCCTAAGAATGGGTAGTAGCGCTGGGTCGGTTTAGTTTAAAATTTTGGTTCCCAAAAAATATTTTGTCTAAAGCTGTGTTTAACTAATTCATTTTCATTAACAATGAATATTGGTCATTTCAATTCACAGACAGAATTAAATGTTTTCATTTTCCCCATACTCTAGAAGAAAAAAAATCCCATGACATTGGTGAGTTCACAATTATACCCAAAGCATTGAGGTTTCAGAAACTACGGCGGGTGTACGAAAGTTTGTACGTGCGAGGCAAGTTTTTACAAGTCACCTTTTCGCTGTTTTGTTTCACACAAGACGCAAGGCGAGTTTTTCTTTTCTTTTTTTTTCTTTTTTTTTTCTTGCAAATCGCCTTCTTGCCTTTTCTATCAAAACAAGGCGCCTGGCTAGTTGAACAACTCGCCGTTGCGTTGCACATACACGCTTCCCGGGGACTGTCGTAGTTTCTGAAACCTTAAGCTTTCGCCTCTACTCTTAATGTGAACCCTTTTATTGTCATGCTTATATGAGGAAACCTTCTAAATAGACTAGGTTACTGGATTTGCCTTAGCAAATGTTCGTATAGATGAGAAACACAAACGTCAGACGAACAGATCAACAAAAGTTTGAAGTAAATCGGACGACAAATACAAAATATATATATCAAAGTTAAATTATATTCTTGACAAATCGATTTCAACAGTGATTTTACATAAAGATTGAGAAATTTTGTTTACGTGTTATGATGTAGTTCATACACTTCTCGACTCTTATTTCATTATATCTTACTGCTTTAAAACTCCATTTTAACCCTCAAACTAAAAGCCAGTTCTCTTAATCGAGGAGTTCATGGTAGTTCAACTGCATCAGTGAATGTAACCTACGCAAATCCATGCAGATTCCCCGTACAAGAGGAATAGTTTATTTATAGGATGCGTAAGATTTTCATTTAAAAAAACAATTGTCAACAATGATACATGCTTTTATATTTGTTAATATATTGATGATTAAGAGAAAATGTATCGCAATTAGCTAATTACAACACCCTTTGCGTCGAACTTTCTTACATAAATGTGCAGTATTGTTTCGTAAACATGGTTATATACTCACTGCAATCTTCATCACTAAGGACTCCGAATCGCCAGATTCCACACTTTCTTCCAAATGGCTTGCCATTTTGAGTCGACCCGTAGATAGGTCTAAATTTAGAAAAATGTCCCTAGAAAAAGTGTAAGATGCAATTTGTGTTAATGCAGAATTAAGAACTGTTTTAACCTAATTCGAGGATGCTGAATAAAAAATGTTGTTTGCCAAGGCTGAATTTGCCGGCAAACTCCTCAAAATGGCAATTAAAATGGCGTGTATATATCAACGTGTTCTGTCGTTCATGCAGACCAAATTGAATATTTTCCACTTGATAAAATTATTTTTATCAGAATGTTGTTTATTGGCTCCTTTACTAACTTCCTTGTCAAATTAGACAGATACTTAAAGTCGCGCTTCAGTAAGCACATACTTATTGAAGGCAACAGTAAATTTTTAAAAATTTTGGAGAGACATTTCTATGTGTGCAAAATACATTTTCCTATTAAAACCCAATCAAGTAAATCTATTGCCACATTTTCTTGTGAGATTTCACAATTGTACGCTATAGTTCTTATGAATTTGATTTTTATTACCCCCGCCCCAACTCACTAGGGAGCTTTAGCATAGAATACGGTAGGGCTGATCACAACGTTAGCTCAAAGGTCCGTTCCAGAAGGGTGCACCAACACAACGCTACTTCTTGAATGAACCATGAAGCTAACGTTGTGATTGGCACTCCCATCTTGTTAGCAGTTCGTCTCAACCTTAGCGGCCCGCTAGATTATCCCGCGCTTGAGAAATAAGGTTGTGATTGGCCATACCGTCGTCATGCTAAAGGTCCGTATTCACTCTCTCTCAACAAAAACAACAACAACAAAGAAGATAAGAGTATCTTCTTTTTGTTTTGTTTTTTTCTTTGCTCTTAAAATGTAGTTATGGGATTCATCCATAAAAGGACATGTAGATATTCCGTCACGGTTGAATGAGCACATTCTTTACGGAAAGCAATAAAGGAAAAAAAATCATCGGAATTGTTTATCACATACCTGGTTATTTTGATGATGAAGTGAATAATTATTACCGTGTATGAACGCTTCTATGAATTTATACATTTTATTTTCCGGGGGGGGGGGGTACCCTACGACGTTTCACACAATATCCCCCACAACGTGAATGCCACTGACGCTGCGCGACCCATGACTTTTTTTGTTTGGGTCTTGAGCAACGTTTAGGTCTGGACCAAATCTTCGACTCCCGGAGGATGTTTTATGACATATTCTCGCAGTGGATATTAGTCAGCGCTGACTAAATCCTTTATTTTAATTGAATAAAGCAGTCTCTTACAGTTGCTATGGTAATTGTTGGAGAATAACTGTTTGTAGCTGAGATAAATCGTATGAAACGCCCTCCCGGGCTGGCTTTTCCGAAATTTAAAATTTTGCATCTTTATCCAAAAGCATGTAAGAACAAAATTACTGGAAAAAATTATCACGAATTCTAGTCCAAATGTAAACAAAAAGTGAGTAATTGAAATTCACTTAAAATAAGAGATTGCCTCAAAATTAGAAAGGAATAACAGGAGCAGAACATTTTGGCAAACTGAACAAAAAAGTTTGAGGAAAATCGGACAAGTATGGGCACATATCATTTAAAAAATTTCACACATGTTGCAAATTTCATGATGTCATTGATACACCACTAACCGTCACTTTGTTTATAGTTATGGTAAACAATTCATTGTGTTGGTCTAGCAAAACTGGATCATTAGATGTTTTGACACCAAAAAAAATCCTTAAACTCGTGCATTATACTTATGCGCCAATAAAGAATCTATGAAATCACGACATTCTGAAAATGAATCAGGCCATCTGAAAGAGCAAAAAAATTGTTAGTTTGCAATGAGGGTGTTGCTGTATGTACTGTAGATTTTTGCCCCTAACTGGAAGAAATTATAGTTGATACCAACGTGTGATAAATAGTTGATAATCGTCAAAAGACTTTTCAAATAAGAAATCACAAGTTCGGGAGCTTTATTTAACATGTTTTACGGTACGGTTCTTTCTAGATGTATTGTATACGCACAATAGTATGCTTTTACATCCCTTTAGTTTAGCCAAGGACATGCGGGATGAAGGGGGATGTGGCATATATTCCAATATCAAGACTCCTATATAAGAACTAATCGCGCCAATTTTTAAATCAAATATGGATGACATATCACTGTGAAAAAGAAATCGAAATTTTGTCTTGAATAATTATGTGCTCACTCATCCGTGACTTCAGATTTAGTTTTGATTAATCTATTGTAAGCAGGTTGAAATTCTAGCACTTTATAATATCATTTAAATGAATCAAATTGATCTGCTACTTAAATACAAAAAAAATAAAACAAAACAAACAAGATGAAATGAATACACCATTGACTACGTTGATTGAAACACTACTATACGAAAAAAATACTAGAATGCAATATTTGATCAATCAAAGGTTAACAAATATTAAAACTGAACGTTTTACGCGACTTGGATTGTTTTATTTGCACATCGATCTTCTCCCCATCTCGTCAGTCTCAGATCGATTCTAGCGCCATCTACTGATTAAAATTAGAATCACTGAGGCGTCGTGACGTGCGTCTGTAATCAAGCTGTTTGGGACAGTCATAAATTGACTTTATGTCATGTATGTTGGTCGCGGGTTCGATCCCGGCTGGTCGCCTCCTTCGCTCTTTCTTCTTCTCCTGGCGTAAATATTCACATTTTAATGATACACGCCGTAAAACCATTTTCTCTCTCCCTCTCACACACATACCAATGTAAAAAAAAAAAAAAAGGGGTGGGGGGGGGGGGGGGGGGGGGGTTAACGGGAAATATCCTGGCAGTAAGGACGTTATTTGTCATGTTTCTCAACATCGCCATTCCTTTAATATTCAGTAGATTATGATTATGGTGAATATGATGCCCTGAATCAAGAAATCACATTCTTACTAACGACACAAATAAAAAAAATAAATCACATTGGTTTTGCACAATTACGTCAAGCTATCCCCACATTGTGTTTTTACGTTTTGTTCACATATGTACGCATGCGTGGATCACTTTTGAAGGGTTTGGTGGGGTGAATCGTCATGGTAAATAAATGTTTTTGTTAGAAAGGGTTATATCAATGGCAAAAAATATTCAGGTTTAATACTTCTGGGTGACTATGTTAAGAAATTTCGTCAGTTTGAAGCCGTACGTTGTACGTGGTACCTAAAAAATCCTCAAAAGATTGGATAGGGCAA
Source organism: Temnopleurus reevesii (assembly GCA_036244855.1). Taxonomy (NCBI): domain Eukaryota; kingdom Metazoa; phylum Echinodermata; class Echinoidea; order Temnopleuroida; family Temnopleuridae; genus Temnopleurus; species Temnopleurus reevesii. The sequence goes on from BQKZ01009619.1 coordinate 25,217, forward strand.
ATCATAAAGTTCTGGACAAAACTAAACGGGAAGACCAATCACAATATTTAAGTTTCAACATTAGAATATAAATTAGATAAACAAAACAAAAATAGTTTGAGGAGAAATGAACTAATACTATAAAGATTAAGATTTGTTTTATTTAGAAAATTGATGAAAACAACAAACATAGACGAATTGGCAATTTTCGTGACTACATATTACCAGCTCTACCATGCCATCATGTTCATGGAATAAGAGATATATGAATATATGAGTCTATATTTTATGATAATCTATCAATTAAAATGGTGAGATATTGTGAAACTCAATTGTTTTAGTTAATAGAATATTTGTCAGGTGTAAACAAACACATGGAAATGTTGAAACGTTTATTTTGTTACATTTCTACAATTCTTTTAAAATTTGAACATTATGAGTTTTTTATCATTATTATCGGTACTCTATACAGGCATTCCTAATGCTGGCGAGATACACGCAAAGGAAAATTCACTCCCTCTTATTCTGCTGAAATATGTCAAACAGGCGCACAATAAATAATTTAGGTACTTTCTTTTGAGCTATCGTGAATACCTGTTTACTTTGTCCTAAATTCTTTGTCCCTTTGGCTCGGTGACCCGACAGTTGCTCCGGCGACAATTGCTCCTGATCATTTTTCTGGCTACTAGTAGGGTTAGGGTTAGGGTTATGATAGGGTTTATGATTCAGAATGATGTCAAGGTTAGGATTAGGGTTAGGGTTAGGTTTGGGATTAGGTTTGACATTAGGATTACTGTGTCAGTTTTTTGCCGGAGCAATTGTCGCCGGAGCATTTGTCACAGTACGTCACTCAAGGACTGACATTACTTATAATTATGCATTATCATGATTATGTTTTTGAGGAGGGGGGGGGGGTAATACTGTTTAGTTCATGTGCAATTCTTATCGAATAAATACAGGCTATGTCTGCTCATAAAGGAAGGGTGGTTTTTGTGGTTGATGTTTTTTTGTTATGTTGTTTGAGTGCATGTATCCCATTTTAGGGGTATCAATGCATTAATTTTGTTAAAGAAAAAAAAAGAAAAGAGAAAAAAAAACGATGAATAAATGAAAATAAGAGGTGGACATCTCTATCTAACTTCATTGGTAATAGACTTCCATAATATGTACTCCCCTACTAAACAACGAATTTCAGAGAAAATCATCTAGAATATACCGTATATACAACTAATCTAGAATGGGGAAGTCGTATATATATGAAAACAATGGTTGGTTCTCAATGAATCTGTACGTTTAGGCTATTTGTAAACACATTTGGGCTATTTTGGCTTCATTTTAGGATATTTCTTGCTATTTTTACTGTCAATGGTGCCATCAACCACACCGAACTAAATATTATATTGTGAAAAAATACAACAATAGAAATGCGTCACATTTAGACCTCCAGTTAAATTGTCATTCAAAAATGTGATTTAACTAGAGTAGCTCACGGCTTACAAGCTTGGTTTTTAGTGGGTCTCTCCGTTTCCATAGAATATCATGTTTTCTGTTTTCATTTACTCTCATTACTAAGATTTTACATTTACGTATAATTTCAACACTTAATATTTTGACAAAATTATGCTAATTAATCTTAAATCATGTGTATTGCATTTTTTTATGATTGTTTTACTGTATTGAATAGTATTTTGTAGGAAATGAAACGAATAGAAATGAAATGAAATGAAAGTGGTTCATAACAACCTAGACCAGAACGAGGATCAAGCCTCTGGTAACTTTACAACTTTACAACTATAAGAAAATCCATTTACTAGAACTAATTCTAGCTGTCTTGACACCCCTGACAAAAGCAGAATACCCAAAGATCGGAAAACAAGTGCATGGGTCCATTTAGCATTTAACAAGAACAAAGAGAATAAAGAATATTTTGAACGGAACCTTTATACGAAGTTTATTCATAGAGTCGGTGTAGAGAAACTTGTACATAATGTATGTAACTGTATGTATATATAACAATATCTCAAGAACCGGGTAAGTTTATAAACACAGAAAACCGGATCGCTTGAATTAAAAGGATTCCAAAACATTAGAGTCCAGTGTCACAAACTAAAAAACCAATAATTCAGGGCCCGGTAATAATTATCTCTTGTACACAACTTACTGTGTTACACTTGTTAAATATATATAAGAGAATTTCAATATGTTGGGAATTGGACTAAATCGAACAATAATGTGCGTTTCCAAGAGAGAAAGAAAAGACTTACTTCTCAGTTGTCTGCAAAAATTCAACAGTTCAGATGTCAAATGAAGAATTCAAAATGATGAAATCGGAATTTGACATCGGAATTCGAAATGATGACACCGGAGTAAGAAGCGAGGTGTGTCTACATGGGGAAACGGTGTCTTCAATTTTGTAGTCGCAAACGTAAATGTGTGCATAGACTTCCCCTCCATACCAAACGGGGATTCCCCCTTAGCGAAAATGTTTACTTTGTGAATTGAAACACGTGATTTGTCCCGAAAAAAATCCATACACATACCATACTCGATAGTCTGCAAACTGGACCTCAGTATGATACTGAGGTCCTGTTTGCAGACTATCGAGTTCAATAATTAATTTTAATAGCCCTTAATAACGATAATATAGGATTTTCCGGCCAAATTCACAAACTTTTCATTCGAATTAATACTTTGAAAACACTTTTTTGGTCTTTTTTTAGTTTGTATCCCTGTTTTCCCATTTGCATATTCAGCGTTTGACGTCAATCATGGCAATGGCAACTATTTCATGACACAGCTCATATGTTGTATAATACGTCAGACACTGGAGAATCAAAGCTATGATGTTTAACGATTCGACGACGAAAATGATAACATATACAGGTTCATGTAACTATATTGAAAATATCAAGAATTGAATATTTTGGTATGTTTTCTTCAAGGAATAGTTCATTCCCGTATTTATTATAACATATTGTATAGTCCCATCCTTCCTGATAAGTTTGCTTTTTATTTCATCAAAACCGGTCAACTAATAGCCAAATTATACCCTTTTGCAAATGGCAGTGGACAGAAAACGATCGCTCCAAAATAGCCGATAATATCGTTTAAGTGACGTATTCCCTATGATGAAGAGCCCAACCCAGGTAGATGGGGGGGGGGGGGGGGGGGATTAGGCCCTCTTCCTTAGGGAGGGGGTGTTCGGGGGAGGGGGGAAGGAGGGGCCAATGGGGTGGGGCATAAGATGAAAATTATAATTGTTCTGTTTGAGTCTTCTGTAATATAATTTCCATTCTGTATATTAGTTATCGATAAAATATTTTTCAAACAAGAGGTAACATCATTTTGATAAGGTATCATTATACGATTTCTATACTAAGTTTGATAATATTATGAGATACGATAACATTTGTTTGTGTTTGTTTTGTATTCGATAAATATGTGTTATATGTGTTATCATGAATGGAGAATAAAATAATTATTGAAAGAAAAAAAATCTTGCGCTCAGGCTATCAATGACAAATTGAAACATATGTTGAAATATATGTGTTATATATTGCTATATTTCTCATTTATATCATTGTTTCACATGTCTGTCTGTCTCTCCAGCCATCCACCTCTCCACCATGTCCACGGGTTGCAGAGCATCCTAATCCCGCTGCTCATCTCGAGGCCCCAAAAATGTGTTTGGATGCCCAAGACCGTCCGACCCTTCGGAATTTTTTTTCTATTTTCACTCAGATTTAATAAATAATAAATAGTAAAATTACAGGAAGACATAGAAAAATTCAAACCGCAAAATTAATTTTCAGTGAAATTACAAATAAATATGAGAGATAAAACCTAAAGACTAAATTTTCAGACGATTAGCCTAAGGGCTTTTTACTCCATTCTAAGTTTTTTTTTAATGAATTGTGTTCCAGAATTATTCTAATAAAAAAGAAGTTTTTCCGACCAAACTCCGGCGAAATTTTTTTTAAAAGTCATTCAAATTTGAATTATAGAATGATAAATATTTGCTTTATCGATGCAAAAAAAAATGAAAACAAATAAAGAAGGGGACTATGAACGTTGTAACTAAATAAATAAAGAAGCATGGGACCTTTGATCGCTTCTTTGGCTATACATGTACCTGGCTAGTCTCCTGCAAGCAACACTCGTAAATGTACAACATTCTACTGACGATTACAGCCGCGAGTAAGCCTTTATAAAGACTATTGTGCACAGCGCATGTTTATTTAGGTGTTTAGAATTGAAATTGCATTGCGGGGTCAAAGACAGTATTGGGATCCACAAATTCTTAAAAGAGGTTCTGTACAGTCAATGATGATGTTATGGTTTAATATTATAATTGAAAATTCAACTCGACAATTCTTCATTTCCATAAGATTTGGATTTTTCCTAGGCCTCTATTTATTTCATTAAATGTTCGGTACCATAGCAATCTTCATTTTGATGGTAGAGCAACTCAAAATTTATATTGCAATCTTTATTATTAAGATTTAGTTTTATTTCAAGAGTTTAAAAAAAAATTAAGGATATAGAGATTCTATATCCTTGTTTGAAAATTACTGTTCAAGACAAACATTTATTGAACAATTTGTAAATCTTAAAAGGGTACTGTTCATCACACATTTCTACTTAACATACTCCCAAGTTGATTAAATGTAGTTCAAGTGAGAAAAATGGTAATTCAAACTCAATATTCCAAGATAATGATAATATTTACCCGACAATTATATTCAATATTTTCTCCATTTCCATTCATTTAGCACCTAAAGCAATCAAGCTGAACAGAGTCCCAATCGAGCCCATGCAATGAATATTTGCAAAACAATCAATGTAATATCAAGCAAATGGAAATCTTGATTTATACAAAAAATTCAATGGAGGTATCGTCCGTTAATTCAATATTTCATTTGAAATTGAAATATTGAAAATAGAATATTGACTCCAAAGTCGATCAATATTTCAATTTTTAATCAGAAAAATGGCTAATTTTTTCAATTTCCGTTTCTAAAAATTAAAAATTAAAAATTAAGAAAATGAAATATTGAAAAAAGAACTAATTTTTCTATTTTCTATTTTTTATATTCTGTTTATCCAATTCAAAATCAGAATAATCAAAAAAGCAACACCGCGACTGATTTCATGTTTTTGTTTTTGCTTTCACAAAACGGAATATTGATTAAGGTCGGTCCGAGCTCGACCAATATTTCAATTTCGTTTTTGCAAAACAGAATATTGAAGACCATTCTCTACGGCCGAAACATTACAATCCTAGAATTATTTCAGACCCTTAAACTTAATGAATTCCGATCCCGCCGTCCGATCGGCTTGCCGGTAGAGTACTAAACTTGTATTGTAATGACTGTGTAAGACAGTGTAAGAGCATGATGAATAGATAACTCTACACTCCAGTAGGACCCCAATCCCCGTTCTTAAAACAGCCTGATTTGTCAACAATAAAACATTTACAAAAACCGTCGAGCCCATTCACTCGCTCGCACTCATGTTGAATCTATCTCACAGCGCAGCTCACTCAGCACTTGAAGACGCAATCGGGTTGGCGGCGGCTTTGCCCGCAGACTTTTGGTGTAAGATGCACTCGAATTGCGCTGGATATTGTGAGGGCACGGAGAGCCGAGCTCGAGATCGGAATTCATTTAAGGGTCTGAAATAATTCTAGGATTGTAATGTTTC
>BQKZ01009620.1:0-19661 GCA_036244855.1 Temnopleurus reevesii
ACTGACTTGCAGTCAGCAGTAGAGAACAAAACTGCCATTCCTAACATTGTTTTTTCCTTGATATTTTAGGTAGAAGTCCACCAATATTCAAACGGCTCTCTCCCCATTGGTACATGTATGAGTGCTAAAGGGACTCAATTACAGTAGGCAGTGAAAAACATCTACCTTTCCTAACAAGTTTTTTTTTAATGATATTACAGGTAGGAGTCCACCAATATTCAACGATGATAGCTCTGACAGCACTCTACCCCTTGGTATGAGTGCAAAAGGGACTGACTTGCAGTCAGCAGTGAGCAACAAAACAACTACTGTTCCAGGTATGCATATTCAAATCCAAGTGTTTCTTTGTTACTTATACTCACAATACAACATATTAGCCTACTTAAAGGGACTGACTTGTAGTCAGCAGTGAGTAACAAAACAACTGCTGGTCCAGGGTGGTGTTTCACCAAGTTACGAAAGACTTTAAGAACGACTTTAAGTTCGACTGGTATCAGATCTTGCGCTGAATGCGCGTAATAGCGTGAATCATTATGCGCAAGAAGGGATACCAGTCGATCTGAAAGTCGTTCTTAAAGTCTTTATCTTTGTGAAACACCACCCAGGTATGCATATTCAAATCCAAGTGGGTTTTTTTTTTTGCTACTTACACTCACAATAAAAAAAAAAATTAGCCTACCCCCCCAATCTCACAGCAATATTAGGAACTTGTATTGATCTCACAAATAGCAAGCTATAAACGCCATCAAATGGCCCCTCTTACCCAAGATTAGTAAATTGATCATAAGAAATAATTCTTGTTATCAATTTGAATACTTATGATGTTGCTAATCCATATGAAAACTATGATTATTATCATAGTACAGTCAAACCTGTCTATAAAGACCACCCAACGGAGACAAAAAAGTGGTCTTTATAAGCAGATAGTCTCTATAGACAGGTTCATTTACATGTAAAATGCATTCTAGGTAGTCTTGAAAGGTGGTCTTTATGGACAGGTGGTCTTTTTATACAGGTGGTCACTAAAGCAGGTTTGACTTATATTATTTTAGATGTTGGACGAAAACAGTTATTTTTATGGGGAGCGTTGGACAGATACTCCCTGTTATGGTCAGGTCAGTCCACAACCAACCATTGTAGCTAGAACACTGGCCTTCCTGTTTTCGATTTAGATTTTATATTAATATTGAAAATATCTGGTTATCATCTGTATGAAACCAATATGATTCAACAAGCTATGGGTTAGGAGATGTGTTATATTAGGCAAAAAATAACCTGTTCCAGTTTATGCATCAAAATTTGAACCTGGTTTTTGATTGGTTTTGCCACCCAGCTGGCTAGACTGAAATTACTGTGCTTTTGTTAGTAATTACATAGAATTACTTACAAAATGATGGAATAACTGTAAATTTAGTTTGGTTGACTAATACATGTATATATGTCTGTTATCAGGAAATGAACAATATTCACTTATTCACCAGATTTTTGTATGAAAAGTTATTGATTGTTTGGTGTATTTTTCATATTCAATCTCCTTTGAAACATAAGTTTTCTCAAATTTTCTGTCTGATTTAATTGCTTTCATGATTTTAAAAACAAATATTATAATACTTCTTTCAATACGTTTCACCCATTTTCAGGTTGGACGTCTGGCCTATTACCAGGTATCCTTGGTTTCAGTCTCGGCATCAACTGTGCTGCTGCCCTCTACTTCTTGTACGGGAGATGATACAAGACCAAGTCATCATAATAATATTTCAATTCAATGCGGACATGAGCACTGCGGCCTTGTGGTTCAGACACCCTGCTTCCAATCAGAAGGTATGGGGTTGAATCTTTGCTGAAATGTGTAAACTCAGCCCATCATAGCTGCCAAATATTACTTGTATTTAGTTAACATTACTATAAATTTAGGCCTCAGATTGGTCAAGATTTGTGTTAAGCCCAATAAAGATTGCCAATTTTGACAGCATAATTTTGAAAACTAAACACATGAACACAATGGGAAACAGGGAAAGATTATTTGTAACAGGATTATTACCAATATCCACTGACTCATGTTCGCAGAGCTTGTAGGGAAACCCCCAAAAATGTCCTCTGTTGATGAATAACCTTTATTGACGGGTCCTAAAATACAAATTTTCTTCCAGAGGAAAGTAATGTGAGTCACCACAGTAGATGGGAGTCGACTCAAAACAGGTGGAGGTTTGCCTGTAATTCAATCACATAATGCTGCAATCAACCCAGGTGTTTTTCGATGCATTTTAGCATGATTGATAAAAGAAAAAATGCTTATTGAATTATACACATGTGTAGGTGAATGGGTATCTGAGAAGAAATCATTGTACGACATTCCTTGGATGTTTGTGTAGCAGGGCTAAAGCCAGTGTAATAATAGAAAATTGTGCATTCCAACATAAAGTACTTGTGGTACGTATGAGCAGATTACAAACCACATTATCTCCGGCTGGTCTTTATTTTGCAAAAAAGTTGGTATGTGAAAACCCTCTTTTTGTCCTTTCATGGAGTGTTCAAATAAAATTTTGAGAAGAGACTTTATGTGCACTGCTACTTCTTGTGAGTAAAGAAAAGCAAGAGAAACAACCATGATTACGCATGGAATTCATATTCGGGCAGTAAAATCTCTACGTAATGCATAATGCACTTGTCAATTGTAGTCCCGGCCCCTGGGTACCCGGGAGCACCCGGGATTTGCAGCAAGTTGCACTCGTACAATTTTGCATCCCCCGGTCAAGACCTGGCCAACTTTCCCACAGGTCGGGCAATATTTGCATGGAAATCCCTCACCAAGTATTCGACAGGCCAGATGATATTGAAGTACAAACCTCCAGTTATTCACCCAGCAGCCTGGCAAAATTGAAATAAAATTCCTCGGCCAATTCCCCCACCGGCTGAACAAAATCAAAGTACAAATATTAATGCAGAATTACCCGATCAAATCTTCAACGTGCCAAGCAATAGTTGCTTCGGCAAGTCCCGGCCCACAGTATCGAGGGTCTATTCAGGCTGTGTTTCTGAATGCAAGTACAGATCAAAACATCACATTTTCTACTATATTGTGCGCTGGGAAAAAACATATCTCTTATACTTTGCAAATCCGATAACAACTACGCAAAGTGGAGGTTGAAACAATAGTTGCGATTATAAATTCCAACTGTTATTTTTTCATCGTAAGGTAAACTTCCCAAGAAGGTTTATGGACAAACATATGAATAAAACGGATACACTAGGCCTTCAAAATTATTTTATGCAATTTTACTTTCTCATAATTGGGGCTGCGGAACCACAGGGGAAAGGGGGCGATCACCCCGCACACTTTTTTCATATAATATGTGCAAGCCTATGGGAATGTGTAAAAATGTTTACCCACAGCCCCCGCTGTGGCAGCCCACCCACTTTTCCAAACGTATCGCGGCCCCTGGTATTGTTAATTTCTTATCAGATTACTGGCAAAATTAGGTTTACATGACCGTCTTCAGTTCCACATGCGCTTGATCCAATATACTCAGTGTCACCAAGAGAGGCTTTCTGGAATATGACGTGCTCCCGAAAAAGCCACCTCGGGAGTCCTGATAATGAGTCAGCAGTGCTGCCATCCTTAATAGTCTTATAGAATCCAATGCGGTGTTCTTCTTGTAGTTTTCGCTTTATGGATCTTCCTCAGCTGTCACTTGATTCACCCTTGACTTCTTAAACGTAGTGTGACACTCCGCCACCTGTTCTTCTGACGTCTTCACCTGTCGGAACAGGGCCTCGTCGCTGGTGAAGGGGTTGGACAAGAGTGCCCTTATGTCCTGTCGGATATTCTCATCGGCCACTCCCGTCCCAAGAGAATGCAGGAACATCTGCTGGACCAGGCTCGGATCATATCTCAGGGTTGCGTCCACCTTTTCCGATACCTGCAAGATCCGTTGTCTCGTGTCGAGCATCCTCACCAAGAATTCCTGGGCTGACTCATTTCCCCTCTGGCAGGCCGAGGACAGCTCCTTGTAGAGCGAGGTCGCATCCCCTTCTGTAAAATGGATCTGTAGGCTCTCTCGCAACGTCTTGAGGGTGAGACCAGCTTTCCCCTAGAGGTAGCTGCGAAGCTTCATCCCAGGGTTGATTGCCCTAATGACAGCTTCGACTAACTCCTCCTCTGAGTAGCCTTTGGAAAGACCTGCTTCCAGTTGCCGGTTAAGGCTACTGAAAGTGATCTTGTCCTTCTGACCAGGTTCCCCTATCTAGCTAGCTAGTAATCCTGAACTCCGTCTTCATGAACCTGGAGAGGAGGGCCAGGTCAATGCCATCACTCGTTGACGTCGGTTTTGGTGGTGGAATCGACGACGGCGAATGGGATTTTAGCTCCTCCTCGTCCTTGAGCTGGGTAGTATCCTCCTCTTCTACTCCAAAGAGCTCCTCCAGGAACGTAGCTAGCTTCTGGAACATCCCTAGTCCACCATCCTCCATTTCATCCACCTCTTCCCTTACCAAATAACTATTCACAATGCGTATTACCCCCATCCTTCCGCTCCCCCTTACCTTGTCTATGGTCGCCTTCGGGATTCCTAGGTGCTCGGCGGTAAGGATGGCTTGGTCTTCCTCCAGCCTGTAGAGTTTCTGCTGTACAGCCTGGGAGACGATTTCAAGTCCGGCCATTATGAACGATATTTGCGTCAACGGGATGTCAGATTCGTAGTCTAAGGACGACGCATCAGCGATGGGGAACTTTTCTAAGTTTGTGCCGTTCTGGCAGGGATGCCAGAAATGTTACACCCACCTCAGGTGTGATAAGAAATCTATAAAAGATGAGATGACAAGGAGTCAGCAAACACAGGTTGCAATAGAAAGTATAACAAACAAAGTGAGAATCAAATCACTGGTGTCCTCTGCTCCTTGCCACTGGGCATGGACTGTTCCACTTTCCTCAGGGGTGTGGCAAGGGGTTCTGCAATGTTTGTCTAAGAGCTAAACTAAAGACTTGGGTTAATGCATTGGAAGGAACAATGCATTATATAAAAAATTAGGGGGGCACTTTTGCCAGGGCCTTACAATTGTATTCTGTAATCAGAGAAGGAATTGAGACAATATTCCTCTGTTGAAATCGTGTTCGCGGTTTTTTAATATCATTCCCATCATTGCTAGTTGAAATGGTGTAAACGTCTCGCTTGGCTTTCCATTTTGTGAGCATTACTTGGTCCTTGGCCCACTTCACATTGTCATACTAGTCATGTTTCACTTCTGATAATGGCGAGGAACTCCAGCACGATCCTTTCTGAGCGTTCCGCAATAACATGTGTCTGCCTGTGGAAGATCTTTGACCAGTGGAAATGAGGAGAAAAAGTTATCTGCATACACCATGTGGTTCAGCAAAAGGAACTCTCTCATTAGCCCCATCACTACAGAGTATCCTAATCCAAACGTTGGACTTCTTGTTGATTTACTGCTCTCCCAGTATAGACTTGGAATGCAAGGCAGTATCCTGTTACAGAGTCACAGAGACACCATAGTTTAATTCCCCATTTCGTTGTTTTGGGGGGAATGTACTGCTTCCACGATTATCTGCCGTTGAACTTGATCATTGCCTCATATACAGTACTAACAGAGATTGGCCTGGCACAAACATCAGTGGGAAATTTCTTTGAAGTGTTTTTTTTCAAGTTGCTGACTTAAAGTCCAAGTATAGTTTTGGTAAAAGCGAATATTTTTATTGCCAAATTTTGTCTTCAAATCTACTTAAAAAGAAACATGATATCATGAACATGTTGTACAAAAGATTGTACGAAAAATTAACAAGTTTTGGAAAAGTTATAACCTAAAGTGTGGAAAATATTTTAGCGTCGTAGCCCCCGACGCGAATTCAATATTTTCTTTCTTGATAAAGGACAGCTTCTCATGAAAAGAATTGGATAAAAATTTCAGAATTTATTCTTTATGTATTCCTTTTTAGCATGCTTTAATAAAATCTTGGAAATAATTTTCTATATGCCCGATAAGAAGCAAAATATTGTTATAACCAAGAGAGGGCGCTAAATACGATTTAACAGTCAAATTCAAATTTTCAAAAGAATTCGCTCGTAGAAAAATATGCTATGATCTTGAAATGTGTATAGAAACTATATGTCATGGTATATATCCCCAAAATTCACATTTCTTTAAAGATATATTCTGGTATTTGTTAAAAAAATAAAATAAATGTTCACAGAATCGCACAAAATGTGAGAAGAATGTTCAGAACTATGAATAAATAATATGTGCCAAAGTGTTTTGCAAGAAAATGTATAATGGCAGAGAAATGTGCAAATAAAGGGTCAAAATTGGGCCATGTCGCTGCTTCCTGTGTTTGCTGCAGTAGACAGAGCACGTGGAGAATGACATAATTTCGCTTTTAACCGGTTTGAGGTTATCATATTAGTTTTCCCTTGTCTACACAAGTCACGTTGTGCTTTGTTTGTAACATAAGATTATTTTAATCATTCATTTTTCCAAATTGAAATTCTTTGCAAGTACTCGATATTCGCTTTAATCTTTACCAAAACTACACATGGGCTTTAATGAACTTTATCATTCTTTTCGACTGGTTGGTGTACATTGCTGCAATGCAGATACCGGCGGAGTTTTTCATAATGGTTCTTTGTCATCAAACTGGAAACAAATTAATTTCTCAGCGCAGGATCATTGGACCAGCAGTCCTGATATTCTGATATATGATTTAATCCCATAAGAATATTGATGGAACTAAACGCCTTTATCTCGTCCTCATTGGTTGGGGTCCACGCAAGATCTGAACATGCAAATTCATCTCTGTCATCTGGTACTGCTCGGGGTCTTTTACTTGCAGCATTGATGTTGGTGTTCCTGGCTATCATTTCAAAGAAATCATCTCCAATCAGACACATTAGATAGTCAAGTTCTGGAGCATCATAAGTAAATTACATTTAGGACCCACCTGTTCTTTGTATGCTCTGACATTTATATCAGGAAGATCATTTCACCAACCCTCTGGTGCATTGGGCATTCTTCACTGCCCTGGTATGGGAGGGGTTTCATTTTCATCCCTGTCATTGCCATCACTCCCATCATCACTTACTACATCATGATTGTCAATTTCTGCATCGATTTCCATTTCATCTTCAAATCAATACACTTTAGTTCATAACTTCATGTACTGCAGTAAGAATTACAACATATATTCATTTCCCTGATAACAGAATGTGTGTGTACCCTGTAATTGGAACATCAAATATAACAAACGACAATATAAAGCACTCAAAAAGTTAACACATTCCAAGTTTTTAGATGGCAAACTTCATGTCATAGCGTTTTGATAAGAAAAATCAGAACGTTCCACCAAAAGAAGGTATGACATTAGTCATTACTGGTCATCAAACTGCAGCTCGCTTTCGACCTCGCTTTGCTGTGCGCCGCTCGTGTACAAGTTTGTCCCAACACATTTCATGCACTCCAACATCACAGCCTGGACAGAAATGACGCGCTCTTCGCCTCTTCTTGTTCTTCCTGTCGCTACACACGATGCAGTCTCGCTCCTTGTTGCCAGGTAGAAGACGTATAACATGTTGCATTGAGACAGGTGCCATGTTGTTGGCAGATGGTTGTGGCCCATCGTCACATAGACTCTCTACAATCTCTGTGACAAAGTGCTGGCATGAGAGAACAGAATCTGTATTGACTCAATACATTTCATATGCATTACGCAAGGACATGTCAATCAAATTCCGAAATATCTTGATCCAGTAACGCCGTGTTGGACGTTCAGCTGCTATCTGATAGATTTTGCGATCCATGAGGTCAACGCCTCCCATTCCTGCATTAAACGTCAGCACAACCTCTGGCTTGATCTTTTTTTCTCCATCTCTTCTCTCCTGTTCGTGGTCCTCTGCATGGCTGAACGTTGACAGCAGTGTGACTGGCTTTGTTTGGCTTTTCTTGTCTTTGAAAGCCACAGCTAGAATGTGCCCCTTCCTCATGTATTTAGTCTCTCCAACTTTCAGTTTGGCTTGAAAGAGAGCTTGGGGAAATTCCTTTGAATTCTTTCTCACCTTCCCTGTCATAAGTGTGTTCATTGCTTGCAGATCAGTGGCCAATTTTACTTTGATGTAAAAATTGTCAGTCACAAGATGGTATCCTTTGTTTAGCAAGTTTGATTCTCTCAGGAGATGCATGACCACAGCGGAACCTTGCCCATCATCGGATCTAATGTCAAAGTCTCTTCCACTGTACAGCTCTATGTGTATGACGTATCCAGTGTTTGCATCACAGATCTCAAACTTTTTGATCCCAAACCTACAATGACGTTTATTTGGGATGTACTGGATATAGATGTGACGGTTTTTCATCCCTACAATGCTCTCATCTATGGATATCGTTCTGCTGGGTTTGAAATAATATTTGAAATTACGGATTAGCTCGGTAAGCACAGGGCGTATCTTGTGCCATGGATCAAATCCATCTTCTCCCCTTTCCCGGCGATTGTCATTGTTTTTCAAATGTAGCATTCTGTTTATCAGAACAAATGCATTATATGACATGACGGAGTTGAAAAACGTTGTTGCCTGAGATCGATACCTCTTTATCCAGTAGTCTGCCAGGTTCTTCTTTCTTAGTAATCCCATGTTCAAACAAAGTCCCAAGTACTTTTTTTAGCTTCACCAACGTCAATTCCGACCATTGATGGAAACGTGAGTGCGGGTGTGTGTTCAACCATTCACGCTTTGATTCCAGGAAGGCTTGAGCATATCGGTTTGTTTCACGCACAATTCCCGACAGCATCTCAAGTGTTACAAACAGATAGAAATACTGGATGGGAGCAGAATTTCGTGGGGGTAAATGTTGTGGGCCAACATTTCTTACTGAGAAGACAGGTACATCTACATCATCTGGAGTTTCATTGGCTGAAATTTCTGCCCATTGGTCTTCAGCATCATCACTATCTGAATGATTGGAGTCTGAATGCTCTTGGATTTTTACTTTTGCCGATGACGTAGAGGGGCAATTTGTCAGAGCCATCCATGTTCGCACACACAAGTACAGTTATTCTGGTCTTTGGCTGTTTGCTTCCGTGGTAGCTTCGCCCCAAGAAACCAAGTGATTTCTCTGGCAGCATCTGCCAGAAAAGTCCAGTCTCGTCGCAGTTGTATATGTCACATGCTTCGTATCTTTTGAGGATGTCCTGAAGTGTTCCATTCTTCCACTCGTCAACAACGTCGATGCTGACACCAGCGGCCTTCCCTGCCTTTTGAATTCGCCCGATTCCATGCCTTTTCTTAAATCGGTCAATCCAGGCTGATGTCGGCATTGTGTCATAGCCGAGTTCCTCGGCGAAGAAATGAGACTTGTTGAGAAGCATCTCCCCATCCAGGCGCAGCTCAGGCAAGGCTTCCTTTTGCTGGAACCACGTAAGGAGCGCAGCATCCACATTGTCAAATGTGACGGGCTTCATTCGTTTAAAGCGCCCTTTCCGGGCATCGTTAGGATGTTCGATGGCCTGGATAGCCTTCTCTCGATTTCGAAGAATATCAGAGAGGGTGTTTGACTTCACCCCAAACTTCTCTGCCACATATTTATTCTTCCATGAAGGATTTTCCTCTACAAATTTTATGATGGAATATTTCTCTTCGTAGGACTTGGTGTTTAGCTTGCGCTTTGTAGCCATCTTTATATCAAGGTAGTGAAATTTCAACTGTACGAGTACATGCACTCGACTGGTGTGTGATCCACGGTTACTATAAATTGCTGCAGTAGTCATTTTTATAACCCCACCCCAACCTCAGCCCTAGTCTTGACGGCTAAAAGTTACGCAAGACATGTATTGTGACAGGATATTATGAACATGTGTTTGTGTAGTCTAGAAAAAGACACTGTACATTGTTTTATGGTAGAATCATATTCATGATTGATAGTGAAAATATATTTCGAAACATAATGGAGAGTTAATCCAAGAAACCCCCCTGGCATTCATCGGTTTAGGATTTGTCTGCATGACGGTGCCAAAATGAACTATAAATTTTAAAACATAGATACATGACTAGCATATCACCTTTTAAATTTGGTGCTAATAAATTTTGGGACTGCTTGCCGTAGTTTTTCGATAAATGGGGGAGGAAAATCCAATTTTAGACACCCCAAAGTTTCCATGCAAATTCTGATAAAACGATAATTATCACTCATGTTGATTCTTGTTGACACACCATCCTATGTTACCCGCGCACGTGATACATTTTTTACACGTGCATGCAGATTTCCATGTGTGCTTGATAATAGGGCACTATGAAGAAACGGGCCGACATTGCTGATCAGATTCACGCCAGCCAACCATAGCCTGGTTTGTAAGAAAATGTGGGTGTGTCTATTCTGATCAAAGTCACTTCATTCACACATTTCGATTCACTTTCAACAAGAAGGTGTGTCTAACTTTGCTTCCCCCCCCAACACCAACATTGGACACACACACGCATTGCATATGACAGTATCCTGATGGCCTATTAACACACGCCCACCCTGCCAATCATATTCCAGCCACCCAACCAACTCGGGGCCCCGCGCAGCATGTTGATGATGTGGGCGTGTTTGATGTGAACAAAATTCACTTCACTGTGTGTGTTGATTTGCCACCCTTCTCCACATTACCACGTGTGCACAGAGCGCACGTGTCTCACTCATTGCGAATACACTCACACTACACACACACACATTCAACCATGTCTTTTCCCCTCGCTTCATGCATCTGGGATATGCTCGTGTCACACACGAGGCTAGGTCGCATGACAAGCGCTCGCGATCGCATGCTCTATTTTTTTATCAAGGGGAAAAAACAATTCGACTTGATATGTGATGGTTATAACATGTGATCATGTCAATGTGGACTGAAAATTACAATCGACATGTGCGAAATTCGACTTGTAAAATTCGACTTAATTGAAGATTATTTTAAAGAGATAAGTAAAGAGAAAATTGGGACTTTTCCCTTGCTTCGACTGCGGCGAGTTTTCGACTTGTGCAAAGTCGAGTTATGCGAGGTTGACTGTATTCTACCTTTAGAGCAGATCTATGTTCTCTACTCTGTTATTTCTTTTTCTGCTCTGTAAGCGCATAGGGACATGCCATGGCTATATGTTATGCGCTATATAAAAACTAAATATTATTATTATGATTATTAACACCTGTACTCCATCGCAGGTACCCCTCTGGGCTGGCATCTTCTTTCTGTAGCACGCACGGAAGGCACAAGAAGTTCATCAAGTCCAGCACTGTATACTACTTTGAAAATTTCCCAGCTCTTGTGGTGGTCGCTTCCTGCTTGTGCATATCGCTGGGCTTTTTCCGTCCTAAAGCCCATTACACTGGCAGCGTTTTTCATGAATACCTCCCAATTGATCGAGACAAATGACTGCAGGGCATTCATTTCATAATGGCCGTGTCTGATGTGGAGGAGCATCAATCCAAACTCCATATTATCTTGTATAGAAAAATCTGAATTTGGGTGGATAGTGCTAATGTGGAGGTGGAGATTCTGTTCTCCCAGACGCCTTTCTTGACAAAGGTTACACTGGAAAAAGTTGTCCTGAATTTTTGTCGCAATAGAATATGGCAGACCATCACACACAACTTCCACCCATTCCTTGGTCGAGTCTGTCTCACTATATTTCTTTAATGTAAGCAGGTAAAAGTGAAGAAAAACTTGTTGCACACAAGGTGATCTTTTAATCCTCTTTATTCAGGAAAACTAAAAAAACCTGGCTAAGCAGCCATCTCAAAATTTGCCCTCACTGCAGCTCACTGGCTTCTTATATAATAATCTGGGTCCTGAGAATCTCTCCAAGAAAACCTGGGGTGGCACTGGAATACTTGCTGTTGCCAGGTAACAACAGCTCATTGACTGGAGGGGAGGGTACACAGTGGGGGTTACACAGTGGAGGGACAATTCATAATAAAACAAACAAACTTTTAGCAGTATCAAACTGCAGTGTTACATTTACATCCTTTCCAATTATTCTCAGTACTACTGCATTGGTACCCTGGGAATTGAGATTTACATACACAGGATCACGTGCACTTATCCTTGCCCTTTTTTGTTTCACATCTTCTGTACAGTCGTGCTTATCAAAAGTTACATGTGTTATTGGAGTTGCCCTGACTTGTGATTTTGAGGGTTCTGAGAGGTCTGTATCCTCGGCTTCATGTAATTTGTATGTTGCTCTATGATTGACGCCACAATTTTGGTTCTGGTTTGAGTCACCAGTCATTTCGATGGCGTGGGTTCGTATCCCACCGCTGCCACCACGACAACAAAGGAACAAGCCAAACAAGGTGTACTTTGAGGGTCGATAGCTCCTTTTTATTAACACAACCGGATAGCGAGTAAGTGAGAGCGAGAGAGAGCTGGCGGACACTGGCCGCCAGTTGGCGCTCTTCCTTTACCAATAAAAGACCACTTAATGGCACAAATTTGTTTTGTCCATCTATTTTGTTGACTGCAGGCTTTACAAAGCCTCCACTCCCTGCCAAATCTCGACGGTTAAACCTTCTTATCAATAGCATTCTTGCAAATATTGTTGTTCCTTTTTCACCTTTTCTAGGTGCTCACCTAATTTCCGATAAACTTGATGATAATGAATCTGGGAACATTGTTGGTTAATAGCGCTTGTGGAATCAATGACCTGTCCTTTCACTGTTTTGCTGGGTCCTGCCATTAGCTTTTACTTTGCACGCTCGTGTATATTTCCGTCACACTTTACAGCACAAATGCTAGTTTAACCTACAGATGTTCTGATACGGTACGGTTGTCACTCCTTGCATGATAAGTTTTGCCTACTACCTGATCATTATCAAAGGCAATAGCAACATCTCCCTGCAATAGGTGTAGCTCATTCTAACCATCGTCTAATTGTATAGTAGCCTCCTTCGGGTGATACGGCTCCAAAGGAGTCCAGAAGTATTTTACTTTTGGAAATAGAATATATCAATATATTTTCTCCAAAAGATTAGGGCAAAAGCGCTCTGGTATTGGACACAAAATAAAGGTCCTCAACATCCTTACCCATAACGTATCTCTCTTTTTCCAAAGTCTTGTCTCCACTTTCTCGAAGCTGCTCACGACTTGTGCCAACTACCCCACACAAAAAAACTGGTAACAACACTACATGTATTACGGTTATCTGACCAATGCGAAATGTAGTGCTTGATTAATTGATCAGAAGACAGGGGTACTGTAAAGTTATTACTTTTGTGTCATTTACAATGTCTTTGTGTACACTTTTACCGATGGCTTCCGCAACAGATGCCTTTTAAATCGATGACAATGAAAGAAATGCGTTGATAACCTGCTTAGCTTTTTCAGTGGTAGGCCGACCTCCCGCTTTATGAGTCTCAAATCCTGTAGAAATAGAAGATTGACTGGAGTGTGATATTAAACGATATCACATGATCCATGCATTCCTGGCATACATATTGAACTTTGCACTGAAGTTTTGGGTCTGAATAAAATGATAGATGAGATTTGATGAGTGAATTTGATGAGTGTTCCAGCTGTCGTGCAATAAGTTCCTACATTTGCGTTTAACATATCCAGATGAAGAGCGCTTCATTATCGAGATTAAAAAAATTGATACTTTCCATTGTCACAATCGGTCAAGTCTGGTCAGAAAAGAATGAAGAAATTCAGGTTAGACTTGGCCGGTACTGTCTGCCTGCCTTGCCACGCATGCTCACTCACTCGTGTCCTTCTTCCACAATTGTGCATGTACAGGCTACCCCAGGCAAACAGTGTCTCACTCCTAAATTTCGTCCATGAAAATGGGGGAAAAGAACCTTCCTCAGTCCAATGCAATAAAAAAATAACAAACAAATGACAGCGAGAATATAAGAAAGCTTTCCAGGAGGTTTCAAACACGGAAAACGAGCAAAGTAATGAAAAATGGCATCAAAAATATCCAATCAACCGGCAGTATTTACTAGACAAAGTACTTGCAACGCTTGGAAAACAACAAGGTCTGGTTGATGCAAGACATTCAATGTCCAGCCGACCCTACTGAACCCAGGATAGGCTTTGTTCTTGGACTGTGTGTAAAGTCTACCACTACATTTGCTTTCTGAGTAGACCCTTCAAGTTGATTTTCTTCACTTGTATGTCTCTCCCCAGGGCTGTGGATCGTTGAGACAGGTCCATTGCTGCTTGATAGTTCTGAGCATTCGTGAATTTTTCTCTCTGTGTTTCAGTCAGCCTGATTTGCAACTCTAGCTCTTCAATGTCTTCTTTTAGAGTACTTATTTCCTCTGTTCTCATTTGAGATGTTTGGATTAACTGAGTTGATTTGCAACTGTAGCCCTTCAATTTCTTCTTTTAGGGTACTTGTTTTCTCTGTTCTCATTTGAGATGTTTGGAACACTCTTTTCTGAAGTTGACCTACCTAATGTCCTTGAATGTCCTTTTTTGTAGTTATATTTATCCTGGCCTAACTTCTTCCTTGCTAAATCAAGGAGTTGAGCTTTGTTCCTTGATATAGCAAGGGACGGCTTTTCCTTTGCTATCTCGAATGCTGCTTTATTGATTTCAGCATGATATTTTATCAAGCGGTCGCTCTTGTCCAGTCTGTATATGGTTGTTGCCTGCTTCAGAAGCTCCATACCCACCACTGCGTTGTCCTTCTCATCTGTTGCTGTTTCTGTCTGTAGATAGACAGATATTTACTGGACAAAGTACTTGCAACGCTTGGCAAACAACAAGGTCTGGTTGACACAAGATATTCAATGTCCAGCCGACCCTACTGAACCCAGGATAGGCTTTGTTCTTGGACTGTGTGTAAAGTCTACCACTACATTTGGAAGATACTTTCTGCTTTCTGAGTAGCTCCTTCAAGTTGATTTTCTTCACTTGTATGTCTCTCCTCGGGTCTGTGAATCGTTGAGACAGGTCCATTGCTGCTTGATAGTTCTGAGCATTCGTGAATTTCTCTCTCTGTGTTTCAGTCAGTCTGATTTGCAACTCTACCTCTTCAATGTCTTTTTTTAGGGTACTTATTTCTGCTGTTCTCACTTTTTTGCAGTAGACCTACTTGATATCCTTAAATGCCCTTTTTTGTAGTTATATCCATCCTGGTCTAACTTCTTCCTTGCTAAATCAAGGAGCTGAGCTTTGTTCCCTGATATGGCAAGGGACGGCTTTTCCTTTGCTATCTCGAATGCTGCTTTATTGATTTCAGCATGATATTTTATCAAACTCTTGTTCAGTCTGTATACGGTTGCTGCCTGCTTCAGAAGCTCCATATCCACATTTAGAATGGATCGCAATGCACAGACGTAGATGAGCAGGATGCCATCTTATTGTTCAGTCTGTATACGGTTGCTGCCTGCATCAGAAGCTCCATATCCACGTTTAGAATGGATCGCAATGCACAGACGTAGAAGAGCAGGATGCCATCTCATTGTTCAGTCTGTATACGGTTGCTGCCTGCTTCAGAAGCTCCATATCCACATTTAGAATGGATCGCAATGCACAGACGTAGAAGAGCAGGATGCCATCTCATTCTGGTTGGGGAGGAGATCGATTGAAGTTTTTGTTGTTCAAACATAATTCTCTGTGGAGAGCCTTCAGGAAGAGACTGAACAAAATTTGTCCGTGTCATTGTCATTGAGAATCTCCCCAAAAGATTGTGTCTGGTCAGACGGCAGTTCGTGACCCTCCTTTTTTACCAAATTTTCGATTTCCTGCTCAAGATTATCGATTCTGCGTTTCATAATTTTAATTGTTCCTTTGGATTTTCTCAAGCGTTCTGCTATTTCCTCTCGAGGGAGATACCTATATGGGGTATGCTGCGGTTTGGAAGACCCTGATTTGGCACTTGCTGCTAGAGTGCTCCTGTAAATCGAGCATGGACCACATCGGACAGCACTCTCCGTAAGAAGTGGGCAGCTTCGGTGCCTTATGGTCGAATTCCCCTACTGAAGGTGGTGCCGATAAACAGGTTTTACGGCCAAACTTTCATCGCTCATATGGTGTTCATTGCCTTGGCAGATATTGAGAAGCTCACAACATCTCAGCAAACCTTTGATGTCTCCATTCGAAGAAAGAATATCAGGGATTTCATGTAGCTGTGGTACATCCCTGCTAACTATTCGTCCGTACACACGGACACACCATGATCCGTCTTCTTTTATTGTTACAGCTTTTCGTGAATTTCTATCATCATCCAGCTCAACCAAATGAATCTGATTACTTCGCTTTTGCACAGAGAAGCCGAGGAATTCACTGGCCATTCTTTTCACTATTGTAATGATGTCTTCTTCTGGGAGATTGCAAATTTTACATCCATCGTCATGTGGATCAAAATTGTGTATGGGGATATTCAGAGGAACAGCTTTGGCTTTCTTACAGTGTCCTTTTTTCCACCTTTTTAGTTTGTGAAAACAACTTCCACACAGTGATGGTGGGTGAATGTTGCTATCATCCTGCTCGATGTCAATGTCCAAAGCAACCTTGATGATGTCATTACAAGAACTTACAGAATAGGGACCATGGACATTGCGTTGGGTGCAACATAATCGGCATCGATTCTTCAGTGCATCCCGATGAGCATCTATTAATAAGAAAAATAAAACAAAACAAAACATACATGAATAAAGGAGTTAAGAATAAACAAACATGTATACGAACAACTCCTGCTGGAAGATTTATCTGACACCAAACCATAATATCAGTCTCGAGAATAAATTAAAATTTTTCAACTGATTTAAATAATTCATTTGGTCCCTGATATGACAAGGGACGGCTTTTCCTTTGCTAACTCGAATGCTGCTTTGTTGATTTCAGCAATGAGCATGATATTTTATTAAGTGGTTGCTCTTGTCCAGTTTGTATATAGTTGCTGTCTGCTTCAGAAGCTCCATCCACCACTGTGTTGTCCTTCTCATCGAAAAATAACAAGGTCTGGCTGATGCAAGACATTCAATGTCCAGCCGACCCTACTGAACCCAAGATAGGCTTTGTTATTAGATTGTGTTTACCACTACATTTGGAAGATACTTTCTGCTTTCTAAAGCTCTGGTCACATAGGACCCCGGAAGCAACACAATTCAACACAACTCTTTGTTAATTCACAGTAAACTGCCTCCGAACAAAGAGTAGTGTTGAGTCATGTTGCTTCCAGGGCACTATGTGACTGGGGCTTTAGTAGCTCCTCCAAGTTGATTTTCTTCACTCGTATATCTCTCCTCGGGTCTGTGAATTGTTGAGACAGGTCCATTGCTGCTTGATAGTTCTGAGCATTCGTGAATTTTTCTCTCTGTGTTTCAGTCAGCCTGATTTGCAACTCTAGCTCTTCAATGTCTTCTTTTAGGGTACTTATTTACTAGACACAGCTTGGAAAACAACTAGTTGTGGTTGACGCAAGACATTCAATGTCCAGCCGACCCTACTGAACCCAGGATAGGCTGTGTTCTCAGACTGTGTGTAAAGTCTACCTCTACATTGAGAAGATACTTTCTGCTTTTTAAGTAGCTCCTTCAAGTTGATTTTCTTCAGTAGGTCTACTGCAGAAAAGAGTGTTCCAAACATGTCTCTCCTCAGGTCTGTGAACCGTTGAGACAGGCCCATAGCTGCTTGATAGTTCTGAGCATTCCTAAATTTATCTTTCTGTGTTTCAGTCAGCCTGATTTGCAACTCTTGCTCTTCAATGTCTTCTTTTAGGGTACTTATTACCTCTGTTCTCATTTGAGATGTTTAGAACACTCTTTTCTACAGTAGACCTATGTTCTTGAATGCCCTTTTTTGTAGTTGTATCAATCCTGGCCTAACTTCTTCCTTGCTAGATCAAGGAGTTGAGCTTTGTTCCTTGATATGGCAAGGGACGGCTTTTCCTTTGCCATCTCGAATGCTGGGTTGTTGATTTCAGCATGATATTTAATCAAGCGGTCGCTCTTGTCCAGTTTGTATATTGTTGCCTACTTCAGAAGCTCCATGTCCACCGCTACGTTGTCCTCCTCATCTGTTCCTGTTTCTGTCTGTACATAGACAGACAGCCTACAAAACTTTTACACTAACACTGTCATTAAAAATGAACAAGCATCCAGCTTGACTACACAGGTTTATACGAGTGTTGTGTCCAGTACGTTAACGCAATGAATTTCACATATTAACGCAGAAGTAACGTTCAAGGACTTGCGTCTTCCATCTTTTTTTTCCAACTCCCTTCGAAACTAGCCTTGTGTCAAGGCGTTTCAGGACACAACAATTAGCAAACCCTTGTGATGAAATCAAGTAAAGCTTTCTCAAATTTGGACATGAACATGACAAGCCTCAAAGCACATACAGTACCTTGCCTTTTGTAGCAATCACAGCCATGTATGGAGGCATGTGCATTGCATGTTCATGAAGAACAGTGAGTACAGATATCTTGGCTCTTAAAGGAGAATTAACCCCAGACATTGGTGTCCTCTTCTTCCATGTGATGCATTGCTTCTTCTACATAGAGTGTTTGATTGTTTACAGCAACATTTGCTTGTTTAGTATTATTTCTTTCTTGGGAGTGCTTTGATATCAAATGTTTTTTTAATTCACCTAATGTGTTGAAATGGCTTCTACATTGCTTATGAAAACATTTTACATGCACTCCACGCCCATAGCGAATTCGGTGTGGATGTTTGAAATAAAAAAAACAGTGATTGGATACCTCCAAAAGATTTCAAGCATTTGAAACATTTAAACGCCATTTTGATACCTCTTCTCTCCAACCTTTGATGAATTTTATTCTCTTTCCGATCTTTGGTATTAACTCCTTGAAGGTTTATTCGTTGAGCTCATGTAGAATAGTGATGTCAATTTATCATTGTCGGGAGGCAAAAAAATCATAAAAGAAACAAAAGAATGTAAAAGGGGGAAATATTGTTAACTCTTGTAATCACAAATAATAACTTGTGTGATATAATTATAATCTGCTTCTGGTTGAAGCCGTAAGGAACAGTATATTGAAGACTCAAGAAATAGGGCGACAGATGAGACATCCACTCATGACTTTTTTTTTTAGATTTGATGAGTGAACTCAGCCGACGAGAATCTGACTTATGAGATGTATCACTGCTTTTCCAGCTGTCGTGCAATAAGTTCCTACATTTGCGTTTAACATATCCAGATAAAGAGCGCTTCATTATCGAGAGTCAAAATATTGATACTTTCCATTGTTACATCGGTCAAGTCTGGTCAGAAAAGAATGAAGAAATTCAGGTTAGACTTGGCTGTAACTGTCTGCCTGCCTTGCCACGCATGCTCGCTCACTCATGTCCTTCTTCCACAATTATCGTTCACCAACAGGCAAGCCCAGGTGAACAGTTTCTCACTCTTAAATTTCGTCCATGAAAATGGGGGGAAACAACCTTTCTCGGTCCAATGTGATAACAAAAATAACAAACAAATGACAGCGAGAATATAAGAAAGCTTTCCAGGAGGTTTCAAACACGGAAAACGAGCAAAGTAATGAAAAATGGCATCAAAAATATCCAATCAACCGGCAGTATTTAATAGACAAAGTACTTACAACGCTTGGAAAACAACAAGGTCTGGTTGATGCAAGACATTCAATGTCCAGCCGACCCTACTGAACCCAGGATAGGCTTTGTTCTTGGACTGTGTGTAAAGTCTACCACTACATTTG
>BQKZ01009628.1:0-10575 GCA_036244855.1 Temnopleurus reevesii
AACTGTTTATAAGGGATGTGAGAAATATAGCTATATTTGGTAAGAATCCTCATTACCCACACACGGTAATGCATTGATGTTGAATGATTCTTTTTTTATAGACCAAGATCTGTTTGAAGGATTTTGCACATCAATTGCCAAACAGAGCAAATTTCATATCATTGTTTGAAAAATGTAACAAATCATAATTGTCAAAAGTTGTTTTGTAGAAAGTAATGACTACAGCTCTACAGATACAAGTTTTATTTCATTGACTACTTAGTTCATCTTATGCCATGAATATGCCAAACTTTTAAACTTCACATGAGCATACATAAATATGAATCCTATGCTATTCTAGTTATCCTTTATTTCACGCTTAATAACGTATTCAGTGGATGGGTCTGTGGGAGAAAAATAATTCAACAAGAATGTCTAAAATGTACAAAACAAAAAGATACTTCCCAAAACCAAGGAGGTACATCTGAAGCTGACAAATCTCCTATTCCGGAGGCAGGCCTTTCTTACATACCTAAGAGTTCTCCACGCACTGGGCTTAATTTCATAAAACTGGCACGATTGGTTTTAAATCACCCACTCAACCGAAAAACGGTGACCCTGAAAGGAGGCCCACGGCTGTCTAGCCGAACGCAAAATGTCACGAACTGAGCAGAATATATTTCCTCTCGGGACTTAAATAAAATGCTGTTTTGGGAATTCACTATGGAACATTTGATCCTGACTGTCTCAAGGGAGGATTAATACAAGCGATTTTGAAGGAGATCAGGTTAATATCTTACCTCCCCTTCAGAGATATATTTCTGATCAATTTGTGTGATTCCTAGAAAACAATTGATATCTAGACGTAGACAGAATATCATTTTGAAGAAGATGCAAAGAAGTGAAAATATCTATAATTTCCTACGTAGCAAGATAATTCGATAAAGAGAATTCACATAACAGTACAAAAAAAAAATGTTTACTCTCGCTTGAGAATAAAATGGAGAATTTCAAATAATAATAATAATGGTGGCTACTTGTATAGCGCACAGGTCCACCTTATCGGTGCTCATAGCGCTGAAAGCTTTACACTCACTATTACCCGGCTCTAGCTGGCAACCATTACGGCGCTCCGCATTACAAGGAATTTCTTCCTGCCGTCCCCATTTACCTCACCTGGGTCGAGTGCAGCACCATGTGGGTGAATTTCTTGCTGAAGGAAATTGACGCCATAGGTGGGATTTGAACCTACGACCCTCTGGTTGAAAAGCGAGAGTCAGAACCACTACACTACGGCGCCTCTACATACAGTAATCTTCTCTATGAGAGAAAAATAAATAAACATCTATTGCAAGTGCAATGAACATTAACCTATTGCTGACTCATTGGAAAGGCCCTATTATACAAAGCCTAAATCAATCCTAAATTTGACAGTATATTATATTAAAATAATAACTACATTGCGATAAGTTAGTATGTAGGATGAATTATCTCCAATTATTTACAACTATAATTTGCCTTCATCATAATACCAATTGAATATTATTTCAATTAAATCATACATAAATCACTTGCCCTAAACTCAATTCACCCATATTTGATCTCAATTAAAACCGAAAGTCGTATTTGATGGAGAGACATTTGACATCTGCTTTACGCAGACCTTTTAAAATGCTTTATGATTATCGGAAATATAAACATTGAAGCCCATCATTAAACTTTATCGATCTGTATATGGCAAAAACTAATAACTAATAAATCATGTCAAAATTACCAAGATGGTCAAGTTTACAAGTTTACACTAAAATTCTTACTCAAGCGAATAATATTCAAGCTGCATGGCTGAGTGCTGTTTTAAATGGCCAGGTATCGGATACTATAGTACAGTATTAATGATCTCAGGCTAACGACATGGTTGGTAACTTCATATTATTGACTTTATTTATATCAATTAAATATTAAGGTTTAACAATTAAAAGCAAAACAGTATAATGACTATATAAAGTAACATACATTGTATATGTATCATGTGTGCCCTTTGGCAAATATCACCAATATGTTGAGATTTTTCTAAAAACAAAGTCAATGGAAGATGTGGTGCAACCCTATGCACAGTATACACATATTACATATATCTTTAGACTCAAATTCTTAAAATACACACAATGTACACAAAAATACTGATCATTTTCTAACTCCGTAATGAAAAGGCAACAGCCATTTTAGTAGATATGCTTTCCAAAATATTTCCATCTCTGTAATACAGATATTTACAGAATAAAATCATAGAAACAACAAACTGCATTATATGATTCTCTATGGTATCAATGCTATGTCCATTTTGTTAAAGGGAAGCGCCGCAAAGCAGGTCTTGGTATGAAAAAAAGGGCTGAGTGGTTTGGGCATTTTTTCCTCCAATTTCTTGGACGGGTCATATGACCATGCAATTATCCTTTAATGATGATGCACTTTTGATATAGTTCCCCAAATCTAACATGTAAAGGAAAAAAGTGCAGGTAACACACATACTCTTAATTCCATCATCTAGAATTACAACAAGAAAAATGGCTCAAAATGAGTTCATCAGAAGCAGAATATAGATTCCAAAATTCTTAGAATTAGCAATGACGGCATGCTTTGAATGCTTCTTCAGAAGGATTAATTTCTCCCATCCCAATTAAAAAATAATACCCTCATAACAAATTTAGCTAACTACTAATTATCTTAAAACTACAGAACTCACAACGGATTAACAAACAGATTAAGAGCTGGAGAGAGGGAGAGACAGAATGGGGGTGATCAATTTTTACAAATTCATGACAGGCATTTAAAATCAACCTTTGGAATGGAAATGGATTTAAAAACAATATATTGAAAATGGTATCTTGGCATAAATTCATTTGCAAGGAAGACAATGAAATCTATTGTTGCATAAAACTACACAAATACTAAGACATTCAAAGTGTAGATATCATTTTATTATAATACAATGCACAATCTAAATATCCACATCACTGCATTGCAAAACAGAAAACTTTTGTTCAATCTAATGCAAAAGGGAACATTTTGATGCTTACACTAACAGAGAATACAACCAAACTATGCACTAAAATGTTCAGGCCATATCTGTGCAATGAAGCATTTAATTTGATAATGCTAAAAGAGCCCTGTAACTTGTCTGTGTCATATCTCCTACGATAACTGGGGGTAATCAAGCACACCTACTTTTATCCTCTCCATATCTACTCCCTTTTACCCTATGGCAAACTCAACATACAAATTGAGTGTTAACCAACAAAGCACCGCGCTGCTACCTGGTCGGAGATGGTGATGTAATAGACATGTATGATCTATGACCCCTCTACAGATATTTCGCAACTAATACATCTTATATTCAAATGTTCTTTTTTATATTGTTACAATATTCTGAGTAATGAACCTATTTTTTTCTCAAGTGAATGGCTCAAAGAGAGGTGAAAGTTCTATTTAAAATTGTTTTTAGGGTTTGAAAAGCCATAATAGACAGCTCCCCTCCCCCTGGTCATATCCTGGATACGCCAATACATGCAGCTATCAGAAGTAGATATGAAACTATTCAAGTATCTTTGTGAGATGCGGTACAACTTTTTAAATGCAATGAAGCATATAATTTGATAATGCTAAGAGAGCCCAGTAACTTGTCTGTGTCATATCTCCTACAATATCTGGGGGTAATCAAGCACACCTACTTTTATCCTCCATATACTACCCTTTTATCCTACGGCCAGAACGCAAGTTACGTACCAATTGAGTGTTAACCAACAAAGCACCGGGCTGCTCCCTGGTCAGAGATAAGGAGGTGATTGAGGTGCATGACCCCTCCTCAGATAAATTCAGGGGGCTCATACAACTTTTTATACGTTATTTCTTTTTTACATTGTGAGAATATACTAATGTAAAGGTGTCTTTTTTTTTCTTCTTTTTTTACAAGTGAAGAGATCAAGGATGAGTGAATATTCCTTTTAAAATTGTTTTTACAGTTTATAAAACCATAAAAGTGACCCCCCCCCCCGGTCATATACTGGATACGCCAATACATACCGCTATCAGAAGTAGATATGGAACTATTCAAGTATCTTCTTGAGATACGGTTCGACTTTTTAAGTACAAAGACTCCTTTTGAATCTCCCTTTCTTAATGCCTCTTACGACCCTCATCCATAACTCTAGATTACCAATTCAACCCACTCTTGTTTATTTTGCCGCCCTCGTTTGTCCCGAGCATGACCAGGGAAGGATGTTGCCATCCTGGCTTGAAATGCTAATGGGAAATTGAATGCGAGAAGCAGAGAAAGAAAGGTATCAAACTGTTCCTCATGAGTATACAGAGGGGAAGATGGAGAATAGAAGAGCTATATGTAAAAGATGAGGGAGGAGAAAAGGAGGAAAAAGGTGAGGGATGAGAAAAGGAGAAAAAAAGAGGGAAAGTCTGAAATAAATTAATTGGCTTTTCTTACCTGTAATATGAATTCCATATATCAGCAGCAGCCAACAGAGGAACATGAAAGAAAAAAAAAGAAGAAAAAAGCATCTGGTTAGAACTCTGAATTAAACATACAAATAATACATTAAATCAGTAGAAACAATGAGAAAACGTTTGAGATGGATTGACAGAACAGCTAAAACTGGTGAGATTTCAAAGTTTCAAACAAATCATTCTGAAGCCCCAGTCACACAGAGGCTCCAACTGAACACAACTCAACACATTTCTTCATTCAGTTACATGTAATCTGCTGAGTAGTGTTAAATTGGGCCATCTATCTGACTGGGGCTTTAGGTGCAGATACTATGGTCCAAGGGCATGATTGAGGTTGGAATAATCGCAGGAGGTAATGCAATCTTTTAATTGAAGATGGTGATTCTGAACAAAACCTTGACCTTGGCTATGAATTACCAATGGTATTCTGAAATCAATGCCATATTGGTTTCTTTTAATCAATTCTGCAGTTGAATTTTCCTGCTGGATTCAATATGTAATTCCACTGAAAAAGAAACGTCTTCAAACTCAAAACTGACATTTTGAATTATCGTTATATAAGGTTGAAGGAGGAAAAACCTTTACACTGATAAATTTACACTTTAAAATGGTGAATTCAACACTTCAAAAGGTGGATTCAACATCGCTGAAATGTTGCTTTATAAATTTGTCACTCTACAACCTTTTAAATAATAATTTAACATTGACTGTTGAGATTGAACCCTATCCTATTTTTATTTTTTTTTGCTCTTTTTGTTGTGGTTCGGGGGGGGGGGGGGGAGGGCAGAAGACATAATCTTGAGTGAAATGAATCACGGTAAACATGTGCTCAGATAAAGTCATCCTACATTTCCACCCTTAAGAAGTGTTTCACCCAGCTGGGAAAAAGTCAAGTTTGACTGATCCCTCCCCCCTTCTCCCCTGCATTCAGACCAGCTCTTGAGATCAGTCGGTGTAAACGAGGTCATATTCTGGAGCGGATTGAACCCACTGCAGTAAACATGTGCTCATGACCTTGCTATTGGACATGAGAAGATCAAGAGATCGTACAACACTATCCCAGAGGGGTGTTTCATCCAGCTGTGATAAAGTCAAGTCTGACTGATCCCCCCCCCCCCCTCCTTCTCTCCCCTGCATTCAAACTACATGTAGCTCTTAAGGTCATGCGGTGTAAACGAGGTCATATTCTGGAGCGGATTGAACCCACTGCAGTAAACATGTGCTCATGACATTGCCAATGGACATGAGCAGATCAATTCATCGTACAACACTATCCCAGAGCGGTGTTTCACCCAGCTGTGGAAAGTGAAGTCTGACTGATCCCCCCTCCTTCTCCCCGCTGCATTCAAACTACATGTACATGTAGCTCTTAAGGTCAGGCGGTCAGGGTCATAGTCTGAAGTGGAATAAATCCCACTACAAGAAACATGCGCTCATGACCTTGCTATTGGACATGGGAAGATCAAGCCATCTTCCATAACATCATCCCAGAGTGGTGTTTCACCCAGCTATGAAAAGTCAAGACTTATGACTTCAGGAACAGCTTATGATTGAATGAACCTGATTGAAAGACAAGCCCCAAATCCATTGGAAGAAAGGCCAGAGTCAACCTTACCGAAATCCATCAGACATTGTATTGGTAAATCTACATTTGTGCAACATGCATACATAGAAATACATTTCCCACGTTAAGAGCAAAATAATATAACTTGGAAACAGAAACTGCAATATTTTTTCTGTTTTAGTTTCATAAAATGGATAAAGGTTCCTCTGTCAATCAGGCATTTAATTTGTTAGAAGAGTGCAAAGGGTTTCATAGCAATTGATTGCAATTCTAATATGTCATTCTCCTTTCTCGTTCAGGAACTAAAAAAAAACTGAAACTGAATTCTGTAATACCCATAAACTTTGTGTAGGGACTACCCGGTTCCAGTAGTCAAAGGGCCTTAACCCATTGACTACTGAATTCTGTAATACCCATAAACTTTGTGTAGGGACTACCCGGTTCCAGTAGTCAAAGGGTTCATTGAAGAGAATTGATAAATTGATAGAATTTACTATGTTTGCGCATTGCGATACTACTGATCAACTCTCTTATTCTTCAACATGATGAACTTTTTCACATTTAATTTCCTTGCCCTACAAATACACAGATGGACATCAATGTGCGAGGTGTGAAATGGGCAGCAAAAAGTTCACCACAAAGTGGACAGTCATGGGAATCGGATCAATCCTGATCTCCACGTAATTCTTGTAATTAATACCAAAGGTGAAGAAGGCATACGTAATGGAAACCATCGCCTTTTTGCACACGTTCTGGGCTTGCAGGAAAAGAGAGATACATAGAACAGGCCTGTGATAGCTGAAATCTCGCGAGGGAGCGAAGCAAGCGGGGAGGGAATCTTTTAATTTTACATCAACATTTAGGCCCATTTAGTTTATAAGCAATTTCCACACTGATTTACCCTTTAATTCTATTGTGATCTTTTTTAATTGAGTAAAANTTCCAGTAGTCAAAGGGTTCATTGAAGAGAATTGATAAATTGATAGAATTTACTATGTTTGCGCATTGCGATACTACTGATCAACTCTCTTATTCTTCAACATGATGAACTTTTTCACATTTAATTTCCTTGCCCTACAAATACACAGATGGACATCAATGTGCGAGGTGTGAAATGGGCAGCAAAAAGTTCACCACAAAGTGGACAGTCATGGGAATCGGATCAATCCTGATCTCCACGTAATTCTTGTAATTAATACCAAAGGTGAAGAAGGCATACGTAATGGAAACCATCGCCTTTTTGCACACGTTCTGGGCTTGCAGGAAAAGAGAGATACATAGAACAGGCCTGTGATAGCTGAAATCTCGCGAGGGAGCGAAGCAAGCGGGGAGGGAATCTTTTAATTTTACATCAACATTTAGGCCCATTTAGTTTATAAGCAATTTCCACACTGATTTACCCTTTAATTTTATTGTGATTTTTTTTAATTGAGTAAAAGGAATAGAGAAGCACAATCAGGTTGGGCCATTTTAAGAGCATCAGTGGTTTGTGGACAACCAAATAATCTTTTGGTTGCCTCATGGGCAGAGAATATGCTTCTCCATACATCCTTTTTTTCTTCTTCTTTCTCTCCACCTGCTTGTTTAGCTTTTTCTATATACTTGTGTGTTCACTTCATTTCCTTGTCATTTTGCTTATAATTAAGATTCTGCTAGGATCGAACGATGAAGCTCATTTTTTTACTTCATTTTACTCCATAGCTAACCATTATCAGATAAGCAGTTTCAGCAGTTCTCGTATTTAAAGAGAAAAGGAACGGATAAAGCTTAAGAGAGAGGAGGGAAAACGAGACGGAGAGAGAGAGAGAGCGCAAGAGAGCTTGGCAAGGAGATGAAAGAAGAGTTAGCTTTCACAAGCATCGCTGCATTTGAGACCCTGGCCCTCCCACGCGGAAGGGCAGAATAATATTTGTCCGGGGCCTGATGTCATGACTTGAACAATACGTCAAAATATCTCATGCCTATTATGGGTCTGTCTGTCATGTAGAATGAATGCAGCTATTCAAGATGGGTGAATATTGCCTAACAGACTCATCTT
Organism: Temnopleurus reevesii; assembly: GCA_036244855.1. NCBI lineage: Eukaryota > Metazoa > Echinodermata > Echinoidea > Temnopleuroida > Temnopleuridae > Temnopleurus > Temnopleurus reevesii. The sequence goes on from BQKZ01009628.1 coordinate 8,097, forward strand.
TCACATCTGACGTGAGGCATATCAAAATGAGGGGTATAAATTACAATACAGCATACAGCTCGCCCAGACATTGTGAGATATTATCTCCTTCGTGCGATGATTTGCTAATATGCATTTCAGACTATCCACAATTTAGGTTCCACACTATCAGTATCCAATGATATTTTATGAGTGTATTTTTATTCTTTCTTTTCTACTTTTGTGACTATTTGAGGGATCTGTTCCATTAAAATAATGAAACACACTTTTTATCGGTGTTCGTTATCTGATATATCTGCACTTGTCTAGGCTGCAGGCATCTATTCTATAATAAATTCAGATCAGAATACTTACTGATAGTAAATCAGCAAAAAGGCATTAATAAATATGAAGATAAGAACGAAATGAAAGAAGAATAGAAAGAAGACTTTCAGAATAATTTGAACTAAAATACTAAATCAAAATAGGGGATAAAAATAAAAACACAAATTTATCTTTAAAGGTAGCAAGAGACTTGTTATATCAAACCAAAGCTTAGATGAAGGAGGCAATATGAAACTTCATATAATTATAATGGTAAATTTATATGATATAGTTCCCAGAAGACTAGTTATATAAAGCCTCAGATGACTAAAACATCTGCATGGAAGCCCAATATAGTCTCAGATGATAATAATAAAGACGTATAAGAAGTCAATGTTCTGGAAATTCCCAGATGGATTCTGGCTAGCCCATCTCATCTCCCCTCATCTTCTTGATAATTGTTCATATTGCAACATCAAAAGCAGCAATCATAAATTGGCAATAACTACATTGATCCAAGGCTCATGAGAATTAATCAAGATTGGCACAACAATCTTTTCCGCAGAAGCATACCTCGATTCTAGTCGGGGATAATGAATCGGGTATTCTAAGTAATTTCGCATCGATCATTTCTTAATTATTCAATTTGTGTCTCCGGGGATAGAAAATGAGTGCATTCAAGACATACTGGAGATCCCTTTAGAAATATAATGTTTAAGATTGAATGTGACATGCACCATGCATATTTCATGATGAAATAACACGAATTTCCTATCACTAATACACAAACCAAAGTAGCCTTATGTGACATATAGTCACTGCCATATGCGCTATATGGTTTGGGGACAATTTTCCTTCTTTCCCTTTATACATATAATTCTTTCTTAATTTTTGGTACACTTTCACCTTAATCTATTACCCAGCCGTTCTCGATTGGTTTTGACACTTACTTTAGCAATGAGAGAAACGTGATATAGTTTCGTTGATGGATGCTTTTTATCACAGCCACTAGCAAAAGGCGGGCGAGCTACTCCGCTAAAGAGTGTTTTTATTACTGTTTCAATGGATATGACACTTGCGGGTTAATAAGCTACGTAAATAAATGATGGCGTCCAATAGCGACTTTGCACATGGCTTCGGGAGCAGATAGATCTGTGATATACACACTAAATGTAAAAAAAATCTTTAAAAACAATATAAACAAAATTAGAACATGTTTCTAATTTGAAAGTATGTATATTCTAACTCTGATATAGTTGGTGTGCTAAAATTGAGGTATCATCGGTTTTTGTTCCGGGAATATGACCTATGATATAATATAATAATTATTAGAGGAATATGACCTATAATAATACACTCTGATATAGCTTGTATGTTAATATTGATGTATGGTCAGTATTTGAGAGGAATAAGACATATTATAATTAGGGTGATAGGAATTAAATAGTAAACATGAAAAAGGGATATAACACAGGTGAGTATAAATTGAGAGAGAGAGAGAGAGAGAGAGAGAGAGAGAGAGTGAGAGAGAAGGCGAGAGAAAGAATAATACACTACTTAAATTCTATGACATTTACAGTTTTTCAACATCTACTGAAGATAGTTGAACACTATTCTCCATTTTTGTCAGGGAAGCAATTCCATAAATGAAATAATACCAAGCTAATTTACAAAAGTAAATCAATTCATCAATATCATACACCAATACAAAGAAAGTACTGTCAAAGCAAATATTTCAGTGTACTGATAATCTGGCATGTTAGAACAAGATTGCCAATTTAGATGTTATTTTTCACATTTTGAACAGAGTATATGAATGCGCATATATCACACACAGTGAAAGTTTTGAAGAGGTCAGCGTGGCTAAATTGGCCAAAGTAAAACGACCAAGAGGATTTCAGCTTATATATGAGCATAACCTGTCAGTTGTTTACCATCTAAATAAGATAAAAAGTAGGTATACAGCTGGATGTAGACGGATATAGATGGATGGAGAGTGGAGGCGGAGAGGAGAAGCAGAAGGACCAGACGTTAAATGTGAGAGTCATTGTGCAAAATAAATACTGTTAAAAAATACTAGCACTTGAAACAATGTTCTTGCAGTTTAACATCTAACCTAACCAAGATAAGAGTCATTAAAACCTTTTTTTGGAGAGAGGAAACAGAGGCAAGAAGAGAGTAGAGAGGGGGGGGGGGG
>BQKZ01009632.1:12037-22068 GCA_036244855.1 Temnopleurus reevesii
GCTGACCTTAAAGTTAAAAAGGCGAGAGTCAGAACCAATACACCATGACGCTTCCACATACTACAGAAACTTCTAAAGGTGGCTTGCCCATGCAATGAAGGAAAATCTATACTCATAATTTGTATTAATATCAAAATGTTTTTTGAGACATCACAAAGTCACCTCTTTATTGGCAATATTTGACTGTTATCAATGCAAATGATGTTAGAAAAGGTAATTTGAAATGGGCTTAGCTTTAGCTCATTTACAGATTATACAAGTACCATGGAGCGGTGCCAAGGAGGGGGCAGGGGGAATAAAACATAATCAGGCCCTAAGTTAGAGGATGTTACCAAATTTTTCCAATTCTGGCAGCTTTTGCACCATTGCAGGGAAGAAAACTGTTGAACTGTGGCTATATTGCATCCAAACAGCTAATAAATTGAATGACTCCCAGAAATTGGATTCACCGCTAATCACTACCTCGTATCGTCACTCAACCATTTCCAAATATCTAGGTGTAGCACATGCATGTGCCATTTCATTAGCTGCTTAAATATACCAGGGGGCTGTAACATAAAAAGTCAGCGATCAATTGCAGACTTTAATACATGATTTCCCATAGACTGATGATTGATATCAATCATACAATCGATTGGAAAGCTTTATGTTACGGGGCCCATGTCCCTCTTGATACATAAATGTTGCTTTTCATTGCATCTAAGAAGGTCTGTAAAAAAATTTTGAGAAGTCTCAGTGGTCTGCGTAACTACCATCTAAAAAGGGCAATATCCGCTCTTAGCAGGTGCATTTAGTATTGGCTGTTAGCCAGTATTGCCTGTTAGCCGAGACACCAATAACATGGGAGTAGTAATAGGGACGAACCTCAATTGGAAACATCACACCAGCGCTGGTCTCTTGTAATATCCATTTTTTAATATGGATCAGTGGTGAAAACTGAATGGAATTGGTAAAATCAATTTGCATTTTAATACGCATCAAACAAAGTTTCTGGATATAAAGCACTCATTTTTGTGGACATGGCACCTTAAAAAGCGATGACAAAACCACGATTATATGTGAACCCTGCTTGCCATGAATAAGTTTGAAATTAGGGCCATCAATTTCAATTTTGCTTCGAGCATCATGCACTAGCTGATAAAAGTTCAGTTCATGCCAACATGCCCTATATTTCACATTTCACGCTAGATTACAGCTAAGTGGTAACACGCTTTGTTCTTCCAGGTTGAAATTCATTGAAAAAGGGACATTTACATCTTGGATACTGTACAAGAGGAGATGCATGAGGACCTGCAAAATTTTCAGCATTTTCATCTATCATGCTGTAAGTGACCAAAGGACAATATTACTGATTTAAAAGGTGAGTATATTCGGAGAAAATACCAGCTTATAAGAATGATCCTACAAAAGTATCATTTGAAAGTGATCACTTTGTGGTATAAAAATAATTGCTCTTGTCCTAATTGTATATAATGATATTGGCATTTATATAGCGCTCTTATAGAAATATGTATCACAGCATATATGTATGTGGTTTGGTTGCATTTGTATTTTTATTGCTTGTTTTGAATACTTTATTTTTCTATTCAGAATGGGATGGGGATTAGGATTGCGGTTGGGTTATGATTGGATTTTGTATTGAAAATGTAAACAAGGGTTAGGGGAACATTGGAATTCAGAGTTCATCATGGAACTGATCAATTACGTAATTTCAGTCATGCCAGCCATTGAAGAATAAATGCATTTGGTCAAAATCACAAGGTGAATAACGCACAAGTTGATCAAATTAGAGAAAACATGACAATAGTAATCACACTCTTAGTAATTGATTTACTTAATTGTATATTGAAAGCCTTAAATTCACATGAAAATTAATCACGTTTATATTCTGGAACATTTGGCAACTCTGTCACTCTCTAATAATTGTAAGTCAAAATCTTCAAGGAGTCAATTTCATGGAAAAGTATATTTTAAGAGAAACTTCAGCAAATTTTGTGCAAAACTTGTGTTTTCCCACTTTTTGGAGTACCTTTATCACTTACTGATTTAATTGGAAAAAACCCTCAAAACGAGGGTGATAAATCAATAATGATTTAAGATTTGTTTTTTTTTTCTTTTTTTTAAAATAATTATACATGTATTTTCACTCATCATTCTTTTCATTCTAGAAGGTAGATGAAGGATATTCATTGCTTTAACTATCTTAACCCATTGGCTACTGGAAGCGAGTAATATCTGCACAATGTCTATAGGAATTACATAATTCAGTAGTCAATGGGTTAACATGTTCATATCTACTCTGGATAGAGTGCATTTCCATTTAATAGAGACTTAACTTCTTCAGGAATTAATTTCCATTCAATTCAATCATTTTTGTTCCTCTAATTGCCAAAACAAGACTGTTCTCATTCTATGTTACTATTTAAGCCAATATTTCCACACACAAAAAGTGCACCAGTATCTTATATCCAGCACATGAAATATAATTTAGCATTAAAATAATTCAAATGTTTATTACATTCATTTTCTAGAGTGTAACTTAACATCTGGAAAATGTATGTTTAAAACGATAGGGCCCAGTGTTTATTTCAACATCCATCACATACCACTCTAATGTATAATTACCTTATAGATGTAGACTTTAACATTTTTGTTTTATTGTTTCACATTCTACAAATATATACAATATTCATCTTGAACTCAAAAAATTAAACACAATGACAGAAATAACAATTACTGTTTGACAAAGTAATGCAATCACATGAAATATGAGGAACCTACTAAAAGCAAAGCTTGTAAAACATAGGTTCCCAGGAAAATAGTTATTGATTTAAACTCCTAACGCAATGAAGAGAGATGAATCAAGGGGGAAATAGATGTAATAACGAAACTACATGGTAGTCACTCGAGCGAAGCGTTAACCTAATTTACCTACAAGCATACGCCTGTAAAAGAAACTCTTTCAGAATACGTTTGAAGTACTATTTCCCAGGTAAGTTCTTCATTACTGTGGGCACATGGTCTTGCATTTTGTGCAGTACAAGAATGCTTTCAGCAATCAAATCATGAATATCTGGCTACCAATTTCTTCTCCTTGATGAATGGCACATGCTCACAATTTCAAATACTTATTCAAAGCAATATGGAAACATGCATTTAAAGAGAAACGTCATCTTGTGCACTGATACAATTAGCTCTAAGGGGATGTTGCTCAAAATCAACTGCAAATTAACTGCAACTTTGCAAATTGTAACGCGCATTTTCATTCGCGCACGGTATGCGCATTTAGCAAGACGCGCATGAAACAACGATTTTGATTGGCGCGTTCCAATCAACTGCAACTTGCGATCAATTGCAACTTTTGAACAACACCCCCTAAGAGTGATTACGTATAGAAACTTATTCAGTAACAAGACTACCGCTAAAAAAATATTGCTGACGCTCAGAGGTTGTAATGAGAATTTCAACTTGGTATGATATACATGTAGGCTATGGAAAATTTATTTGGGAAATATTCCATACTTGAAAAACAGAGTGACAAATGTCAAATAACTGACAAATGTCAATTGATATCCTGAAAGTACACATTATTGCCAAGATGGATCACATAATCAAAGACAGTTTATTTTCAGAAAAATCAATTAACTCTGCTTGTTTTTCAAGGTAAGCCTTAATAATGCAGATTCAGCTGTGGTTAAACCTTTTCTTGATTTGGACAGAGTTAAATTCCAAGTCAGCGCAAAGTTAACACCACTCATTTTTATTTCGAATGATTAGAGAAGCTAAACATTATTGAGTTTAATTCAACTGTGGTGAGCTTTGAAATGTTTTCAAGGTGCTGAAAGATTGAAAGCCCAAGCCAGTGCTAATTAAACACCTCTGGTATCTGATTAGATGAGCTGGGATCTTTTTGGGATAGGATTACTAGAAAAGCTTAACACTTATGAGATGTGTTTAATTCAATTGTAATGTTCTTCAAAGCTATTTCTTGGTGTCCAAAGATTGATCTTCAAAGTCAGTGCTGAGCTAACCCTGCTAGATTTTTTTCATGATTAGAGGTGCTAAGCACTGATGGGATGTGTTTAATTGCACTGCTTTGTTCCTTAAACCATTCCTTGGGTTTGAAAGATTGAGATTCCAATTCAGTGCTAAGTGAATCATTTGGGGATAGGATGACTAGAAAAGCTTAACACTTTATGAGGTGTGTTTAATTCCACTGTAACATTCTTCAAATTTGTTTGGTGTGTCCAAATAGGTGTCCAAATATCAAGATTCCAAGTCAGTGTTAAGCTAACACCACTAGGTTTTATTGGGTGATTAGAGAGGCGAAATTTCTTGGTGTTGAATGATTGCGATTCCAAATCAGTGCTAAGCTATTTAAGCACCACTGGTGTATGATTGGACAAGCTGGAATCATTTTGGGATTGGATGACTAGAAAAGCTTGAAAAGCTTAACTCTTGTGAGATGTGTTTAATTCAACTTTAATGTTCTTCAAAACTATTTCTTGGTGTCCAAAGATTGAGATTCCAAGTCAGTGCTATGATAATTAACGAAACTCGAGTTTTATTGGATGATTAGAGAGGCTAAAATTTCATGGTGTTGAATGATTGCGATTCCAAATCAGTGCTAAGCTATTTAAACACTGCTGGTGTCTAATCGGACGAGCTGGAATCCTTTCCTGGATTGGTGATGATGCACTCGGTTTGTTAAAATCCATGAACAGTTGTAGCTTTGGATTTGCAGCATTATCAAATGTTCCCCTTGATCAAATATTATTCTTGGTGTCTGCAAAGAATGGGATTATTAACTGGAACATACTTTGAAGAGAGAGCACTATCTTGTCAATATATAGAACATGTATGACATGCATGAGGGCTCGGACAAATCTATTTGGGAAAGATTCCATGCTTGGAAAGGCCGACCAACCTTCAAATGTCAATGTCCTGAAAGTACATATCGCCCGAGATGGATTCTATGATTAAAGACATTATATAACATTGTTTGGCCTTTAAAAAAAATTCTCAACTGTCAGATTCTAAACGTTACCCGAGTGGTTGATAATGTAAACTAAACATTGAGTGCTATAAAAGAGCTAAAATTCAAAATACGACCTACATAGGAACACTGTGCGGGAATAAAGTGTCTGTGATGCACTTCATTAAATTTTCATATATATCTTGATAGTAGACGTTAACATTCAAGTACTATCTCCCAGGTAAGTTCTTCATTACTGTGTGCACATGGCCATGCATTTTGTGCAGTACAACAATGCTTTCAGCGATCAATTCATGAATTTTCAGCGATCAATTCATGAATATCTGGCTACCAATTTCTTCTCCTTGATGAATGATACATGATCACAATTTCAAATACTTATTCAAAGCACGATGGAAACATGCATTTAAGGAGAAACTTTGTACACTGATAAAATTAGCTATAAGAGTGATTAGGTATGGAAATGTATTGCAGTAACAAAACCACCGCTAAAAATATTGCTCAGTGTTAAGCTAACACCGCTAGGTTTATATTGACTGATTAAAGAAGCTAAATTTCTTGGTGCTGAAAGATTGAGATTCCAAGTCAGTGCTAAGTAAACACCTCTGGTGTTTGATTGGGCAAGCTGGAATAATTTTGGGATTGGATGACTAGGAAAGCTTAACACTTGTGAGATGTGTTTAATTCAACTGTAATGTTCTTCAAAACTCTATTTTATTGTCCAAAGATTGAGATTCCAAGTCAGTGCTAAGCTAACACCACTAGATTTTTATTGGGTGATTAGAGAAGCTAAATTTCTTGGTGTTGAAAGATGAATATTCCAAATCAGTACTAAGCCATTTAAACACCACTGGTGTCTAATTGGACGAGCTGGAATCATTTCGGGATTGGATGATGAGAAAAGCTTGACACAAACAAATATTTCTGGGTGTCAAAAGATTGAGATTCCAAGTCAGTGCTAAGCTAAAACCACTAGGTTTCAGTGGATGATTAGAGAGGCTAAAATTTCATGGTGTTGAAAGATTGCGATTCCAAATCAGTGCTAAGGTATTTAAACACCGCCGGTGTCTGATTGGACGAGCTGGAATCCTTTCGGGATTGGTGATGATGCACTCTGTTTGTTAAAATCCATGAACAGTTGTAGCCTCGGATTTGCTGGATCATCTATATTACCCCTTGATTGAGTATTATTCTTGGTGTCTGGTCGAGACATTAGGGTATGCAAGGAATGGGATTATTAAGTACTGGAACATACTTTAAAGAGAGAGCACTATCTTGTCAATATATAGAACATGTATGACATGCATGAGGGCTCGGACAAATCTATTTGGGAAAGATTCCATGCTTGGAAAGGCCGACCAACCTTCAAATGTCAATGTCCTGAAAGTACATATCGCCCGAGATGGATTCTATGATTAAAGACATTATATAACATTGTTTGGCCTTTAAAAAAAATTCTCAACTGTCAAATTCTAAAAGCTACCCGAGTGGTTGATAATGTACACTAAATATTAAGTGCTGTAAAAGAGCTAAAATTCAAAACATGACCTACATAGGAACACTGTGTCTGTGATACACTTCATAAATTTTCATAGATATCTTGATAGTGCCTATGATCTTCCTTATTCTTTTTTGCATTCTTTGGCTTTTTTTTGTCAATATGAATGTAATAACATAGGTCAGACAGCTTGATTTAAGATTTTTTTAAAATAGCAATGATAATGTGTGACAAGGTAAGCCTCAGGCTCAGGTACAGGATAATGTATTCAGCATTTGTCCACGAACAGTTGTAGGCTCGGATTTGGCGGGTTACCTATGTTACCCTTGACGAAATATTATTCTTGGTGTCTGGCCGAGACATCAAGGTATGTAAGGAATGGGAACATTGTCCTGGAACATACTTTCTGGGATAGTGACATTTGTATAGATATGATGTCTGTCGGTTTTCTAGGTACGGAATCTTTGTAAATAAATAAGTCATTCAACTTCATTCAAGAATTCACGAGAGCTAGATACACAAAAGAAAATTCCCCTCCGTCTTATTCTCGAATAAATAATGGAGGTTCTTTCTTTTGTGTGTATTGAGCTATTGCCAATGCCTGAATGAAGTTGTCTACTTAGACTAAAATCATTTTTCCCGTCTGCTCACAGTGCTTGAAAAAAAAATAGCATTTTTAATTTTCTTTGAAAAATCATTTATGTGATCCATCTCGGCTATGATATGTTTATTTGGGAAAGTTCAACATAAAAAACCCGACAGACATGGCTCTACAAAGGTAGACACCCTGAAAGTACATACCCGAACAATGTTCCCATTCCTAACATACCCCTAATGTCTCCGCCAGACACCAACAACATTCAATCAAAAACATTTAATAGATTAAGTCCCCGTCACAGAGGACCCCTGAAGCAACACAATTCACCCCGACTCGTTGTTCTGAGGCAGTTAACTGTGAATTAACAAAGAGTCAGGGTGAATCATGTTGCTTCCGGGGTCCTATGTGACCGGGGCTTAAGGCTCCAGTCACACAGAAGCCCAGAAGCAACACGATTCAACACGACTATTTGTTCAGTTCACAGTTAAATGTCCTTAACAAAGAGTCGTGTTGAATTATGTTCAGTCGAGGCCACTATGTGAATGTGGCATAAAGAATTACAGTCTGTCCAATCAGACACTGGCGGTGTTTCCTTAGCACTGAATTGGAATCAAAATATTTCAACACCAAGAAATTTAGCTTTCCTAATCACACAATAAATATTTAGCGGGGTTCACTCAGCACTGACTGGGAATCTCAATCTTTGGACACCAAGAAATTTAGCTCCACTAATCACAACATTGAAAATCTAATAGTGTTAGCATAGCACTGACATAGAATCTTTTGACACCAAGAAATAAAAAAATAATCTAATTGCAGGACCCCTCGTGATACCAAAATCTTGTTGTGAGGGCATCCTGCTAAAATATTGATCAATAAACAAATGTCCAACAAAAAACTGGGGAAACGGAGGTCGATAAGAATAAAGATTGCGTTTTGAAAGAGAAATGGTGCTCTCAGAATTGGCGTGCGATGATTATGAGTGCGCATGCGCGATGGGTTCTCATGTAAGATATCGTTAAATTGTGATGAAATAAAATATCTTGTGGTGTTTGCTTAAGCCCCGGTCACATACGACCCCAGAAGCAACACGATTCACCCCGACTCTTTGTTAATTCACAGTTAACTGCCTAAGAACAACGAGTCGGGGTGAATCGTGTTGCTTCCGGGGTCCTATGTGACCGGGGCATTAGCAATGATTTGGAATTTCCATGTGTTTACACTAAGAAATGGTTTAAAAGAACAGTGCAGTTGAATTAAACACATCCCATCAGTGCTTAGCGCCTCTGATCATCAAAAAAGTATCTAGTCGTGTTAACTTAGCACTGAATTGGCATTTCAATCTGTTGACACCAAGAAAACGTTTTGAAGAACAACATAGTTGAGTTAACGAATCACATTAGTGCTTTAATAATCCAAGGCAAAATATAGTCGTGTTTACCTCACGTTCGTTTTTACTCTACATCATCTATAAACATTACAAAGGATTTAGAAACACCATTACTATAATCGAGTTTAACACATTCCCTTAGTGCACAACCTGTTCAAAATGATTTTTTTTTTAACGATTTGTGCACTAAGGGTGGTGTTTAATTCAACACTGACTTGGAATCTTAGCCTATCCATACTAGACTAAAGAGTGTCGGAGAGAGCCACAATCAAACCAAACCCATTNATCTATAAACATTACAAAGGATTTAGAAACAACATTACTATAATTGAGTTAAACACATTCCCTTAGTGCACAACTTGTTAAAATGATTTTTTTTAACGAGTTGTGCACTAAGGGTGGTGTTTAATTCAACCCTGACTTGGAATCTACACCTATCCCATACCAGACTAAAAGTATCAGATAGAGCCACAATAAAATCAAATACATTCTCTTGGTTCTCAGATTATACATGCAAAAAACAGTAGTGTTCTAATCTAACACTGAATGTCTTAATATCAAGATACCTTGTAACTCTGGTTTACCTGCTCCTTATAAGCCCCCCCCCCCCAAAAAAAAAATAATAATTGAAAAATATGTCTTTCAAAAAGTTAGAGGGGATTCAAAATCCATTATCCAATGATAAACTACATTTTAATTGTTGTCAGGTTGTTTTCAAAAGTTTTTGGGCGATTTTCAAGTGATCTTTAAATTCTGAGCAAAAAGTATAAAAACGTTCAGGTATAAAAGTTCAGGTAAAGCCATTTTCAGCTAGGGTTCATTGATGAAGGGCAACTAAACAACTTTATTGGTGTAACAAAGCATTTAATAGTCATAATGGTCCAACGCCACATCCTTCATTATCAAGCAGCAGGCTCCTAAGTGCGGAGAAATTTCCTGATACTTTACATCTCAATTGGGTCATTGACCATACTCGTAAAATGGTTGATTGACGCACTAATACCCTGTTCACCTCTAAAATTTACACCAACATCTAATATGAATTTTTGTCAGGTTGTATTTATACTCTTTTTTTGTGATTTTTATATAACCTAAAAAATCTCGCGCGAAAAGCAAAAAAAATAAATGAGTTCAGGTCCAGCAATTTTCAGAGGGTTACTTGATGGAGGGCAACTAAACATCTATATTGGCGTAACAAACCATTAAAATGTCAAAGCAGGTCCTGATGCTTTACATCTTAATTGGGTCATTGACCATACTCATAAAATGGTTAGTTGATGCACTAAGACCCTGTTCGCCTCTATAGCATAAGGCCTTTCTGGACGATAGAACATGTTTTGTGTTTTGTTCAATAACTTTGATGCAATGCTCCAAAAATATACTAGAAGCAGAAAGAGAAAAAAAAATCTACACTACATGCAAATCTATCATATATGAACAAAAAAAACCAGTGGTGTTATAACCTAGTACTGATGTCTTAATGTAAAGATACCTTGAAACTCCAGTATTTACTTGTTACCTGCTCCCAATACCATCTCTTCCCGCCGGG
>BQKZ01009634.1:0-13035 GCA_036244855.1 Temnopleurus reevesii
TACTTCAATATTAGATGCGAATGAGATTGCAAGAGGTAGAGGATAAGGTACACGTACTTTTGTGTCACGGCAACCGCTCGATAAATAAAGAATGGACAAAGTGTTTGGAAATTTCCGTGAAGGTTTCGTCGGTAATGAGAATCGACAATTTCTGAACAGCCTTTGTATCGGGAGAGCATTGCCGTGTGGTGTCATTAGAGATGATGATATGTTATGATATCCTTTCCCTGTATATCAAAAACAATATTTTCCTTGAATCTTGACTTGCTCTTCTTGTTCTATGAACCTGGAGGGATGGTAGGAATATTTACTCCTTGATACGCCGGGCTAAAGCCATGGTAATGATAATGCAAAGCATCTTGAGCATTCTGCAGAGTGGATACATGCGCTATATAAATTGCATTCATTATTATCATTATTATTTTTTTCATATGAAATATTGTATGTATTGTATTGAAAGCAGCTTGTTTATTAGGTTTATGATGAGCGGAATGTAGAGTGATGCACAAGGTTTATGAACACTAGGAAATTGGGTTGCAATTTTGCATGTGGAGGCGCCGTGGTGTAGTGGTTATGACTCTCGCCTTTCTACCAGAGGGTCGTAGGTTCGAGTCCCACTCAGGGCGTTAATTTCCTTCAGCAAGAAATTCATCCACATTGTGCTGCACTCAACACAGGTGAGGTGAATGGGTACCTGGTAGGAATATTTAGTCCTTGAAACGCCAAGTGCGCTAATGAAGTGGCTAAAGCCAGGGTAATAATACTGCAATTGTAGAGCGCTTAGAGAATTCTTCATAAAGAGTTGATAAGCGCTATATAAAAGCCGTTCATTATCATTATATTTTTAAAGGTGGTACAATAGAAGCACCCTTTAGGGCGGAGATGTGCACCCCAATGATGGAGAAATGCACCCATAGGGTTGTGAAATGAATCCTAATGCATGGTGCTATTGTACATGCTGGTGGAACCCTAGCTTGTCGTGCTTGTGTAGATGATTGTATTTAAAGTTGCTTGAACACACTCACCCATAACCATACCGACACAAAACCACGCAGACCAAACATACACATACCCAAGGTTTATGAACAATCGGAAACTAGGGGGCAATTTTGCATTTTTAAAGGTGGTAAAATAGAAGCACCCTTTAGGGTGGAGATGTGCACCCATAGGGTGGTGAAATGAATCCCAATGCATGGTGCTATTGTATATAACTAGCGTGTCGTGCTTGTGTAGCTGATTGTATTAACATATTGACTATTGGAACCGGATGACCCTTGTATATAGTCTATGGAAATATAAAAGTTCAGTATTCAATTTGTTAAGAGTTGCATTGGCGGAATGATACAGCTTTGCGTTATTGATGTGTGAATTCTAGACCTTGTGCATGTGATTTCAGTTATTCACCTAATTGAGATGAAGGTTTCATTCTCTTATTGATACACATTTATGATAAATTACAAAAAAGGGATGAAAAAAGTAATGATGTATGCTTAAGTTTTTGTGTGTTTTTTTCTTAAATCGTCTGAAAAGCTACATTCCTTTACATCGAATTAATTTTTGTTTAAAATCATATGACGTTATTATGCTTATTTTATAATTCCCCCTCTGAATGTATACTTTCTGGATTTCCCGTCTCATTCCAATTGTATGAATATAAAGCAGCGATGTCAAAGTTAGTTTTAACCCACGTCTCCAATGTCTCGATAATTAAAAGTTCTTTCCTCAGTATGTACATTCATCTACTTCGCCACATGGAGAGGTGTATCGCCTTACCATCTGACCCCTGGTGGTTATTAGTCTTTGATAAATCACCAACGTCTGGATATCTTCTGAGTGCCAATCCAAATGCATCCGGTAATTATTTGCATAATCTGCTCCGGGGTACACATTCATATCAATCTGGAAATGTCAAAGATCCGTCTATTTTCGACAAAGCAAACAAAACCCACTTTCCCTCCAAAACATGGCAATGGGTTCGATTGCATCGGGGTAAAGAAAGCGAGATGGAATTAGGGCAAGGAATTGGCTGGTCCAGAGTGCTAGACAGGACCAAAGTTCCTGAATACAGTCATCCACACCCATACCCAACCAAACACACAAACAACACACACACGCACACAATATTATGTGTGCGTACAAACGTGAAATCATCCACATATATGTAAATAAACACAAACTTCATATCTAACCAAGATAGCACATATTCTCAAACTTAGTGTTTTGTGTTTACTAAACCAAAACTATTCACTCAACTAAAACCATACACTCACAAACGCACACAAACACGCTCATCAAAAAATAGAGAGAGGGGGTGTAGAGAGTCAGAGGGATAGGGTGGGGAGATGCAATTATACCCTTTGCTGGCAGATATAGATTAGTCAAGATGAAATGATTATCGACTAACCCATCCAGACTAATAACATAAATTAGCCCATGTGAATTAGCCCATCGTGAATTACCATCATCTTAGTCCAACGAATGGATTTATGTTAGCCGAATGAGTAATGTTATAACATTTTTTTAAAGAGTTTCTAATTTTAGTATGTTGTCTTGTTTATTGTAACTTGTGTAAAATAATTGTTAAGCACTTAGAGATGTCTTATGATATTAAGCGCTATATTAAGCATGTGTTATTATTATTATTGGTCAAGTATGCTTGACTTTAGTAGTACACCTCGGTAGTCCAACAGATTAGTCAGATTTGTCAGATTTGTCACTTCAAAACAAACATTAAGGCCGACTCACACCATTGCGTTTTTAACCTGCGTTGACCCAGCCTTTTTGGAAATTAAAAACGCTTCATAGACACACAGCATACGCGAATCAGATGGTGGACTGACGTTTGGCTTGCACTCAACATGCTCAAGGAGCGTACACCGAACGTCAGTCTATCGTATGATCTACGTCTTTGTGCGTCCCGGGAGCGTTTTTAAATTTCATAAACGCTAGGCCGACGAAGGCGAAAACGCAAAGGTATGAGTCGGCCTTTACGAGTTGCTTTTTTACATTACAATATTATACAAGACGGTGGTACCATCTATATTGAGCGAATGCTGAAAATGAGAATAGAACACTCGAAATGATGCCTTGCGTCAGAAGCATGATCAAGAAGGTATATATTTCATCCAAATGACCTCGAAAGCTCGTTAATACAAACATTTCCATGGCGAGACAAGGAATAGACTTAGATTAGAACATTTCACAGGTTTTGGCATGACGTAGCTGTGAACGCAAGGTCAGTTTTCTGTCAAATTTCTCATCATACTGTGTGAAAAAAAATCGTGCATGGATATCGTGAATAAAAATTCATCAGAGAAGGTATAGATTTCATGCAACTGACCTCGAAGGCTCGTTAATACACATTGCCTTGGTTAGACAAGAACTGAAATCAGATCAGAACATTTCACAATCCTGTCGGATGTCTCACAAGACTGTGTAAGAATTTATAATTTTTTGGTTAATTTTTTAAACTTTTATTTTGTTAATTCTTCGATCAAAATTAATCTGAAATTGTCTTTTTTAAGCACATGGATTTAAAAAATTGATTTGTCATCGATCGCTTTAATTGCGTACATAGATCTTTTTCGACATAGTGGTGTTTTCTGTTTTTTACATTTTCAACTCTCATTTTATACTAATATACTCGAACAAATCTTAAAATAGTTGTACATTCATTTCATATTTCAACAATATTTGTTTTGTTTCACTGTGAAACAGTGCAAAGCAGCGATATTTGTAAATATATACGTACTTCAATTTATATGGCATGCATACATTCATATCGGAGACTTCTGGGATCATTTCGTTCTAGACCAGACTGTCTGCACTCGTACATTAGACTTTAGTTTAGACTAATCTTCGAGGCTTAGTGGTTGGGCATTAGTCTAAACAATGCTTAATTCCCAGGAGTGAGATGAAGACGCAAAATGCGTGTCAGGGTAGGATGGATGAACAGAGAATAAGAAGATGTACCAGAAAGAGAAAGAAAGGGCGCCAGAATGGAGTAGAGGGGGGAAATGGGAAGGGTTGTGAAGAATATAGAAAAGGGAGTGGAGAAAAAGCAGAGAAGGTTGTATGATAGAGAGGGTGAGAGAAAGGTGGAGAGGAAAAGAGGGGTGAGAAGAGACAAAATGTGAAGAGGATAAGTGAGAGGTAAATGGGGAGAGAAAATGGGTTTATAACATTGGAAGATGATAGTAGTTTAAAGACGAGAGAGAGGGGGCGGGAGAGAGAGAGAGAGTGGCGGGAGAGAAAGAGAGAGAGAGAGGGAGAGAGAGAAACCAGAGTGTGTGTGGGGGAGATACGAAGGGGAAGAGAAGGAGCAACATTGACTCGTTTACAAATACCACAGGCACTGAGAGATCGGGATAGCATAAGTCTACGGGGAAATTTTGAAGATAGGTCAGAGAGAGAAAGAGGGGACGGTGATAATAGATGAAAAATAGAAAGCAACTGATGGAAAATAAAGGGATCCATAGAGCGATAAAGAGAACAATAACATTGGAGAATACAGATTGATATGTAGAAATCGGAAAATGGGAAGACTAGGGATTAAAAGAAAGGAGGAGCGAGGCCAATACAACAGACGACATTTAATGTAATGGAAACGAAGATCATCAGTAGATATGAAGACAGCGCAGAGACGAAGGTGGGAAAAACTAAAGACGTACGTGTATACACCCGACCAGGAGAGCAGGATTACAAACAGAACATAGTTGTCATAGGAAAGAGGCAGTCCAAAATATGAGAACAATAGAAGAGAACAAGAATAAAGACATTGAGAGGCACAAGTAAGTATAATTGAATTGCGTGGTAACCATAGACGCCATGATTAAATGGGGATTATTGAAGTGACATCATTCTGATGAGAATGATTGCCGGCATTTTCCACCAAGTTTGGTTTTTCTCAATAATTTTTTTTATGTATTTACAGAATGTATATGCCACCCAGAGACATTCATAAACAACCTGTTTTATATATTTACGTTGACATAAGATCCAGCTATTGGATACGTTAGTGATTTGGGTCTAACTAATATAACCAAACAATCTGTAACCAGGTGCGTGGGCCTGGGATGTACAACCTTTTCGATTTGGCCTCATATCGTGATTGATTTTGCTCCCTGAAATGGAACATTGATCACGTAATGAGATGTGATCTCTCTTGTTCTATCTCTCGCCACTATAACACACATGTAACATACACACGTAAATCCACATAAGATACTATACTACTACTATTGCTACTACGACTATACTAATATAATAATATATTATCATATATCTTTCTATCCCTCACCGCAACAAACATGTCACATGCACAGAATGATAGGAGTACCTCATACACTCGTAAACTTACATTTAACAGAAGTAGTAGAAGTAGTAGTAGTAGTAGTAATAACAATAATAATAATAATAATAATAGTAATAATAATAATAATAATAATAATAATAATAATGATAATAATAATAATAATAATAGTAATAATAATAATAGTATTACTATATTGAATGTGCTTCCTGAAACAGTGATCACAAAATGAGATTGCATTATTAAATATCTCTCTTGTTCTATCTCTCACCACTATAACACACGTGTCACATACACACGTAAATCCACATAATAAGATACTACTACTACTACTACCTGACTACTGTTACTACGACTATACTAATACTAATGATAATAGTAATAATAAAAATAATAATAATAATGATAATAATAATAGTAATATTGTGATTGATTTTGCTCCCTGAAATGGAACATTGATCACGTAATGAGATGTGATCTCTCTTGTTCTATCTCTCGCCACTATAACACACGTGTCACATACACACGTAAATCCACATAATAAGATACTACTACTGCTACTACTACTACTGCTACTACGACTATACTAATACTCATGATAATAAGAATAATAATAATAATAATATAGGATTTTCCGGCCAAATTCACGCAATTATCAATTGAATTAATACTTATGCCATTTGAATGAGTGTAGATCGGTTTTGCCGTGTAAATTGTCATTGAATTTGTGTATTTTTACATACGATTTACTATTTTTGTCGAAGGTTTGTGCGTTCTTTTCATTCAATTTAGAAACGAGCCAGTTAGCATTCAAAATAGTCAGTGATCATTGAAGCGTCATTTCTAGCTTTTAGATTATCAGATTAGCATTCTCTTTCTGAAATGTATCATTCAAGTTAAGAGAGCACGCTGATGACGCGGGGGAATGCAGGAAAAGTGAACAATTATGAGTATGTTCCGAATCTTAACTAGGAAGGAGAGCATAAATATGAATTCTGCACAATAATTTTTTTTTTATCAATAGCATATATATCTTTTATTTGCTCACAATTGAATCATCGTCATCTATTTGTTACATAGTCACATTATGTATTCCCTTCATTCCCTCATGATTTAAAATGGAATTATGATGAATATGAGGAATTATACATGACAGGTCATTTTTCCTTTCAGTTCATTTTAGCGGATGATTGAATTTGATAATATTTATATTTTTAAGCTGGCCATTATAATTGATAAAAAAAGAAGAATTAATCACATAATGCATGGCAATAATTCATTGTAAAAGCCTAAATAAATACACAGACATACAAAGAAATCTGAAGATTAAGAAACAATAAGAAGGAAACAGTCTGATATAGATCTTTAAAAAAGAATTCAATAAAAAAAAATCCCATGAACACTGTAAAGATACATATAATCAATTCAAAATGCAAATTGTGTCAACTCGATTGCTATAAATGAAATTGAATGATAAGATCATGCCGTCGCGGCAACCGAAATCCGATTTGTGCTAAATGAAATGACCGCTTTGCGAAAAAAGCGTAATTTTTATGAATTAGAACGAAACTATCACTCAACCGAATGAAAACTCTAGACATTTGTAAGGAAGAAAAGGGAATATAAAACAATGATATCCGCAGATGCACGAAATTTGTCGAATTTGAAATGAAAGATAGTTAACAGTGATGCTATGCTCGCGATTTTGGCCGGAAAATCCTATAGTAGTAATAATGATGATAATAATAATAATAATAACGATAATGATAATTTGATTGATTTTTTGCTCCCTGAAATGGAACATTGATCATGTAATGAGATTGCATTATCATATATCTCTCTTGTCCTATCTCCCATCATAACACACATGTCACATGCACAGAATGATAGGGGTTCCTCGTACACAAATACGAGTAAGATAGTATTAGTAGTAGTGATAATAATAATAATAATAATAATAATTATAATAATAATTATAATAATAATAATAATAATAATAATAATAATAATAATAATAATTTGATTGATTTTGCTCTCTGAAATGGAAACAGTGATCACGTAATTAGATTGCATTATCATATCTATCTCTTTCTATCTCTCGTCATAACACACACGTCACATGCACAGAATGATAGGGGTGCCTCATACACAAGTGTACTTGAAAAGCTGGTATGAGTAGTAGTAGTAGTAGTAGTAGTAATAATAATATCAATAATAACGATGTTGATGATAACAAGGATGATGATGATAATAATAACAATAATAATAAGAATGATAAAAATAATAATAATAATAATAATATTAATAATAATAATAACAATAATAATAATAATAATAATAATGATAATAATAATGATAATATCAAAGATAATGATAATAGTAAAAATAATAATAATAATGATATTTGATTGATTTTGCTCCCTGAAATGGAACAGTGATCACGTAATGATATAATAATAATAGATGCAATTTATATAGCGCACGTATCCACTCTGCTGAGTGCTCAAGGCGCTTTACATTATTATTACCCTGGCTTTAGCCCGGCAGCCATTCACGGCGCACTTGGCATTTCAAAGAATAAATATTCCTGCCAGGTACCCATTCACTTCACCTGGGTTGAGTGCAGCACAATGTGGATGAATTTCTTGCTGAAGGAAATTGACGCCATGAGTAGGATTCGAACCTACGACCCTCTAGTTGAAAGGCGAGAATCACGACCACTACACCACGGCGCCTCCATATTGTATTATCATACATCTCCCTTGTCCTATCTCTCACCACTATAACACACATGTCACATGCACAGAACTTTGCGAGTATCACATACACACGTAAATTCACATATGAGATACTACTACTACTAATAATACTGATAATAATACTAATACTAATACTACCATTACGACTACTACTACTAATAATTATGATAAGAATAATGTGTCGAGGAAAATTATGCTTCTATTTGTATTGTCTTCATCTACTTTTCTCTTTCAACCAAAGCGCCATGAGCACCGAAAGGGGGACCTGTGCGCTATACAAGTAGCCACTATCATTATCATTATCATTATTATTATTATTTTAATTTGATCGATTCCCTGAAATGGAACAGTGATTACGTAATGAGATTGCATTATCATATATCTCTCTTGTCCTATCTCCCATCATAACACACATGTCACATGCACAGGATGATAGGGGTTAGAAAAAAGAAGAAAGTAAGATCAATGAGCAAAGGTACATACATGACAAGGCAAATAATTGAAAACAAATACATGCGTGGACAAGCATGAAAATAAACGGGAGCAAAGAGCGATCAGCCTTCTAAACCTTAAAAATAACGCCTGAAAAATATATTATACGGTCTATTTTTCAGAACGAACATTGGAAAAGAACCCTCATATATAAATTAAAAAAATTATAACGTTTCCCCTGATGTGGGCTGACTTAATAAAACACGGTATAAACTATTTCCGAAAAGTTAAGTGGGTAATAATAATAATAATATGTCTTATTTACCCAGGGTAGCCACATTCAGCTGTAAGTTGTAAGCTAGCTGCTCTTCCAACGGGCCCTGCATAACATAAAGTTATTATTACCCTTCTCCTTTCTTAAATGCCGAGTGCCTGGCAAGAAGGCAGATGGTCCCATTTTTATATGTCTTTGGTACGACTCGGCCGAGGATCGAACCCACGACCTTCCGTTCATGAGGCAGACGCTCTACCACTGAGCCACACATGACCGGTGGGTCACAGAAAAAAGGAACTGTGCGGACACAATAATCGCAAGCCGGTTCCGATTTGAATGGCATTACAAAGGACCATTGAATTTGCGTTCGACTTATTTTTTTCGAAAAATTTTATATCGTGTTATAAATGGGTCTTTAAAAAGATAATGAGTGCGTGGTGAAGGCCTCAATGATTGAGATAGGAAGATTGGTCCAGCGCTATTGAAATTGAGTTTACATAATTCTCTAGCTTCCACTAATTTACCAAACTTTTTTTCTTTCACTGGTACATAAAAGTTTTAATCAGATTTAAGACGTGAAAGCACCATCACTTTTGCAAGCACATATCAGAAAATAATTATAGCATCAATCCTGACAGCAACACTAGAATTAAAATATCATGTGCCACCATAACGCACATCTCTTGTTCCAATTTCATCGAGTCGGAAAGAACTAGATATAATACTCGTTTGACACGACAACACATGGTGCAGGATATACGAGGTCAGATGGGGAAACGATGATACACGCAAGCATATATAGAGAAGCCTGGATAAATCACTCCAACATATGCTGGGAGAATCGGCATCCCGTGTCTATGTTCAGGACCACGTAACATAAAGCTTTCCAATCGATCGTACGCTTGATATCAATCGCAAGTCTATGGGAAATCATGTACAAAAGTTTGCGATTGATCGCAAAATTGAATGTATCTCTTTTGTGTTACCATGCAGGCCCCTGGTATTGATAGGGTGGTTTGATCGGAACTGAGTGTATTGAACAGGTGGATATGGTCTCGCGTCGATACGTAAGCAAACGAGATTTAAAGGCGCCGTTCCAGCGCGTGCACATGGCAATAATAATAGCAATCACTCATATCAGCATGTATTTCATTTATAGACAACCCCGGGTGGATTTCTATAACTATATACATGACTGATGCTCCTTTGACAGGTGCAAACTCAGCCATAGAGGATACCGATGAGCACAAGAAATGGTCACAAGCCGTGCGTAGAGTTGTGCGTATAAGTTTACGTCGATACGTAAACAAACGAGACTTAAAGTTGCCGTTCCAGCTCGTGCACAGGGCAATAATAATAGCAATCATACATATCGGAAGGCATTTCATGTGTTGACAAAACCAGGGTTGCGTTTCGTAACTCTATAGATGACTGATGATCCTTTTACAGGTGCAAATTCAGCCATATGGGCTATTATTTGAGCACAGGAAAGAGTCGCAAGCCGTGCGTAGAGTTGTGCGTATAATTTTACGTCGATACGTAAGCAAACAAGATTTAAAGGCGCCGTTCCAGCGCGTGCACATGGCAATAATAATAGCAATCACTCATATCAGTATGCATTTCATTTATAGACAACCCCGGGTTGTATTTCTATAACTCTATACATAACTGATGCTCCTTTGACAGGTGCAAACTCAGCCACAGAGGATACCGATGAGCACAAGAAATGGTCCCAAGCCGTGCGTAGAGTTGTGCGTATAAGTTTACGTCGATACGTAAGCAAACGAACTTTAAAGGCGCCGTTCCACCTCATGCACATGGCAATGATAATGGCAACCATACATATCGGTATGCATTTCATATATTGACAAACCAAGGTTGTGTTTCAAAAAGCTATTTGTAGAGCTACGTATGACTCTACACACAATTGGTCATCCTTTGTCAGGTGCGTAGAGTTGTGGGTATACTTCGACGTCGATACGTAAGCAAACGAGATCTAAAGGCGCCGTTCCTCCTCACGCATATGACAATAATATTGCCAATCATATATATCAGTACGCATTTCATTTATTGACAACACCGGGTTGTATTTCTATAACTCTATACATGACTGATGCTCCTTTGACAGGTGCAAACTCAGCCACAGGGGCTATCATTTGAGCACATGGAAGAGTCGCAAGTCGTGCGTAGAGTTGTGAGTATACGTCTACGTCGATACGTAAGCAAACGAGATTTAAACGCACCGTTCTAGCTCATACACATGGCAATAATAATGACAAACATTCACATCAGTATGCGTTTCATACATATTGACAAACCGGAGTTGTGCTTCATATAACTATTTGTAGAGGTACGCATGACTCTACACACGATTGGTGATCCTCTGACAGGTGCAAATCGAGCACATGAAAGGGTCACAAGCCGTGCGTAGAGTTGTGTGTATAGTCTTGCGTCGATACGTAAGCAAACGAGTTTTAAAGGCGCCGTTCCACCTCATGCACATGGCAATAATAATGGCAATCATACATATCGGTATGCATTTCATTTATTGACAACCCCGGGTTGTGTTTCCATAACTCTATACATGATTGATGATCCGTTCACACGTGCAAAATCGGCCTCTGTGTATATTGTTGAGCACAGGAAAGGGTTATCAATCGTGCGTAGTGTCGTGCGTACCTAGCTCTACGAACAACTTGATGAAACAGGTATCTGGCGCGTCATGATTATAATTCGGCGCCAGAACTATAACACAGAGCAAACAGAACGTTTTCTCGACCTGCTGGGCGCGTATGGCGATTATCAAAAGTGATAATGGAAATAAACTTTTTGATTAACGTGGGATATGAGGTCAAACCATGGGTCAAACGCTTTAGCGCATCTTCTTGAACTTTGAAAGAAAGAAAATCATCTATAAAGTCATCTCTTCACAGACTGTGCACTTTCCCTTCAACGTCGGTTCTGACCCTTTTATCAAATCGATAACTTATAGAGCATGGATCTAGGCCCATATTCACAGTCCATGTTGATGAATTTAGCAAGAAGTATTCTGTAATTTCGCTACGTTTAAAACCTTAGTTCGTTATGCCCCCCCCCCTCCTTGAAATTTACGTGTCTCGTCATAACTAAAAAAAAATCAATAAATGAAATCATACAATCTGAAAGACGATTCCAAACTGCACAAATTTTCGTTATCATTGAGCCTCTAAATTATGTACGTTCAAACACCCTGTAATCATATCAAAAGTCTTTTATTCGAGAAAAAAAGAAGAAAATCTTACTTTCCGTATGGTAGCAAATATAATAATGCCCATTTCGAGTCATGAGAACATAATCTGTTTGTGTCTCCGCTCTAGTGATTTTAAATAACATATTTTCACACTCATGTTGATAATAATATTCCATAAAAGAATTTTTCATTTCGGTCGTTACTAATGTTTACAATCAGACAAAAGGATTTGTGTGTGAGAAATTGTAAGCAACCGTGACAATTCAAATATTGATATGTATTTTGTAGCCAAACGGGTTTGTGCGTCATTGACGATTGAAAGAGACATTAACCCAAACAAGACCATGGCTCAATGTTACAAGTTACACGTATACTTTATGTGCAAAATTAAAGGAAGTCTTTTTTATATGATACTCATAGAGTTAATTGAACTCAAGAGAAGCTATGAAAAACGATTGTAAACTTTTTAATGAATGCATTTGCAATGTTCAGTTTGCAAAGCTCCAGATTCTTACACCTCAGTTACTGTCAAGAAGAGCATTTTGTTCGGAAAAGAGCATTCTGGTCTATGCTGAGCAGTGCATGTAAAGTGAGCTTCAAATTGTTTATTTCCTAACCACTAAAGTTTTATTTCGTATCTATTGTGTGTCCACCATCCGAAATAAACTTATTTAACCAAAATTTGGCAAATCTAAGAGCCCTTCCATTTGCAGCCCTCATTTACTGTAGTGTTTTGAGCGTTCCAGGAACTGAAGGAGGTGTTGCATACAGTTTGCAATGTAACACAGTCACAACACTTTAAGGTTGAAGTGACCTGACGATATTCTCACTCTTTAAAAGAATTTATTAATTTATTTGGCGCCATATAAATTATACTGTCATTATCATTATTATTATCAAAGAGATTTCTGTTGGCCTTCTCCGAGCCTCGAAGAGAATACTGTTAATTGCACTCGGAACATCAGATTGTGGTAAACTTATTAGTTAAAACGATTTTGACTTGAAACAATGCGCATATCGGGCGGGGGGG